>NCKU01000612.1:0-37116 GCA_003675995.1 Dinothrombium tinctorium | reverse complement strand
GAGAGACAAAAAGGAATCGGAAATTGCATTGTGATTTAATTTCGCGCAATAACAAAATTTAAACGATTCACGCCAATTCGTGATCACGCTACTCTTCTTCTTCTTCTACTTCATCTACTTCTTTATCTTCTCTTTGCTCAATTAAAGCACAAGCGAATGCACTTTCAAAATCTCGAAACAGAATTAGATTATTACGAGAATGAATCGAAAATCGTGAAGTACGTAGGTTAGTTGCTCGCGTAGATATAAAAATTCCACTTAAAAATCGTTTTACACAGAGTAAGGCAGATAAAGTTATGCGCAAAAAACTATCATTACCACTGAAAGTTGAAGCTGAACAAAGCGATTTAAAAATAAACACAGAGGAGAAGGCAAATAAAAAATATAATTTATGCAGCTGGAGCAATTAAAATTTACGGTTAACTTATGCTTTAGCTTATCGCCATTCTCCCTTCTCTCTCTCTCTCTCTCTCTCTGTTCTTCAATTTACGTTTTGGTTTCTATTTTTCGCTCTCAGATCATTTCAAACATCCGTTTTGAATTATAGCTTTTCTCTAAACAAAAAAGAGAAGCGAAAAACTTTTCACCGACAAAAATTCGTCGGCTGCTTTTTTTTAACTTCAAAGATTTCAAATAAGCGAGTGATGTTATGTAAACAAAATTCTGTTCATTTCATCGCGACCAATAGTAAGTAAAGTAATAATGTTAAAATAACACGAAACTTCTGCATTAGACATCGAACGAGCTCTCACATGATTGACATACAATTGCATTACCGCAAAAATGTTTTTCGGAGCAGTTGAAAGCTTATTTAGCTGGCGAGTAATTTTCTTTTCTACCGCTTTTTTGTTAAACTTTTTAGAACTTTTAGAAGTTTTTGATTGTTTTTTTTGCGTTCATTTTCAATCTCTTTTTCTGCAAACAATTCGCATTTATTATTAATTACCGCGAAATGCAATTACTCAGTGAAAATGTTTTGGAATTGCGCGCGCAAAAAAAATTGCTCGCCGTCTAATGAATAAATAATTAACCGAATTTTTATTTTCTTTTGCTCTGAAATTTTTCATTGAAATAATAATAATAATAGTGATAATAGGAAAGAAAAAAATCACATTTAAAACTCTTTTTTTTCATTTGTTTGTAGCATTTTGTGCGCGTCGACAAATTGCTTTGCCGTTTGCGAAAAAAATTTTCATAAAAGTTTTATTCTCGAGCAAAAAAAGCGAAAAAATCTCAACTAAATTATTATCAAAGTCAATTTCGCGAAAAAAACAAATATTTGAATTTGTGAGTATTATTTTCAAGTACTTTTTTTCGTATCTTATTATAATTTAACTTACAAAATGTTTGAATTCTTATTTATGCGTAATTTTGTTCTGTTTTATTTCGAGATTGCATTTTGAGATTTTCATTTTTTATCTTGTAAAAAATTTATGAGCGCAGTTTTCGTGCACTCGTTTCTTGAAGATTAAGCGAGAAAAATACGAAGCAAAAACGTGTAACACTAATTTGAAAATGATTAGTAGTGAGTGAAGATGAAAATAGTTTGATTACTCGCTCTGTTGCTTAATTAAAATTCAGCTTTATTCACGGGAAAAAATGCGATTTTGGAGAGAAGTTCACAGCGAATTTCTAGTGAAAGATGACAAGAGCGTGTCATGCATCTTGAAGCTATTTGCGCTTCTTTTTCATTTGATTTTCATGCGAAATCAGCATTGAAAATTCGTTTGTAATTAATAAAGTTTTGAGTTCAAATTAAAAATTTACGCTTAGAGCAAATTTTTAATATTTTTTTCTTTCCTTTTTCTGAACACAAAATTGAAAATGACATTTTTGTCAAGAAAAAGGATGAAACTTAGTATATCGAAAGAACTGAAGAGACAAGTTTTACGAATATTTAATTCGATGCCTAGTTTGATAGTTGCCCACGGCGTGCAAAATCAGAGTAGCCAATGAGAGCGAGTTTTTTAAATTTTGTTGGACAATCGATTGCAATATTCTGATTTTCTATGTGAATAACAAATATTTAAACTGCCAAATATTTCGCTTCATCTCGCGCAATAAGAAATATTGTCAAAAATCTTATTATGTTTACACACATTCTTTATTCAGGGAACATTTTTTTATTATTATTCTTGCTCATCGCCTTTTCTCAATTTTAAAATTTATACCTTTCATTCAATGAATTTTGAAGCGCAAAGAAAAGTGTTTGCTTAACAAATTTTCGGTTCAATTTATTTCTCAAAACTCGAGATGATAGAATTTCGCTTCTTATTTTCATTTTCTATTAACAATCAAGCTGAATTCATATTTGATTTTGACGCGTAAATTTTATCGAGTGAAATCGGCGTTTCGATACGAAGCAAAAAAGCTTTTTGCAAACGAATTTGTTCGCATACACTCAGAGACATTTACCGAATCGTCGTTATTAATGAAATTTCGCTTTCATTGATTAATCGCGAGCATGTATCTTTCCAAACGACCCCATTCTCGGCTTCTTATTATTGATGGTCAATTTCTTCTTTTTCTTCTCTACATTCATTGAAAGCGCAAAAACAAAATGCAGACAAAATATTGCTTTCATTGAACAACATAATGATTTTTCTGTTTCACAAAGAAAAACGATAATCAATTTCAAAGCAAAGCAAAATGATTGACAAATGTAGGAAAATTGAGTGAAAGAAATTAATTTGACATTGTGAAACAAGCAAAATTCTCGCTAATTGAAACTAATTTGCTTCTCAAATGTTCAGAGATTGCAAATGACAATTTTTTATATCGCTTAATAGTCTCGCTTGTTCATTTAGTTTGTTTCAAAATTGAGTCAGCAAAAAAATTGTGATCAGTCATTAATGAGAGTAATGAATTCGATCTGAAATGAGCAAAGCGCGCAGATCTGTGTAATGATCGACTGCAGTTTTGCTTTAGATACAAAATCGAATGCTTGCTTCTTATTTTTTCCGTCTTTGTTTGCTTTGTTTTTCGTCAGTTCAAAACGAACGCGATTACTGCAAATTCCGCAAATATTATCGTTGAGTTTAAAACGACCAAAACTTAGAACAGAAGAAAATGAAGAAGAAGCGGAGTAGATGAAAACGAGATTATCCTTTCGAAAAAGTTTCTCGGTGAATAGCGAGTGCAGAGCATTATTTCGTCGGACTGTTTAAAGGGCGTTTAATCTGTCAAACGCTGTTTATGCTTTTGATGTACACGGCGAGAAGTGAAAAGAGATAAAACGCTGTTGACGTTGCAATAAACTGAACAGAAACAGCCTCTCCTTCTCTTCGCACTTGCCTCTCATCTCTCGTAAACTATCTTTTCTCTAAACTGACTGAATTTTGATGGGGCCATTGGTCCTTCTTTCTATGATTCTGGCAAAGAGAGAGAGAGAGAAAAAAAACAAAAGAGCGTTTCACTTTGAAATAAATCGTTGTAACACGTTGATTTTAAGCAGTTGTTATGGGTAAATAAAAGCAAATCTTTAACTCAAGAAACGCGCCTCGATTTCTTCCAACGGCCACTCGCTTGCTTAGTGAATTTTTTTTTCAAGAAATTCAACGCTTGTGTGATTTATGATTGAGCAAAAAATTTTCTTAAAACGCAGTGTTTCAATGAAGAAAAGATTTAATGTACAGAATTAGACGAAGCGATAGATCAGGTGAAAAAAAAACCGATATATCAGTTTATGTCTTTCTTCTTCTTTTCACAGTAACACGTAGAAAAATGTGAGTATCATTAATCTTAGCCATAAAGGTGTTTCTTTTCTATAGCGAACGATTTTTTTCACTTCTTAAACCAATGGTTTAAAATTTTACAGTCACGATAAATGTATAGTCGTGAAAGGTGTCTTATTAATTTTTTTCTGTTTTTTCGTGTCGAAAAAGTTTCTCACTTTTCACTGTTTTACTTTTTCTACTTTCATTTTTGAAGATCTTGTTGGATGAATGTAAAAAATAAAATAATTTTTTAAAATACGAAAGCATAAGTCGATTAAAACTTTCAATCATTTTTAATTCAAAAAGCAAAAACTTTTTTTTCGTAAAATTTCAAATTCAAAAAATATTCGCTTCATGTATGTTTCGTTTTGAAATCAGCTTTCGTTTCATAAATATTTAATTTTTTTTTCTCAAAAACCATATTTTAAAAATATGTATTTAGCTGAACGTGATCGTCTTCAGTTCACTAAGTTGTAAAACCGAGTCGCGATTCTGTCCAATAGATTAGCTCGTGTTATCGAGAGCGTTTATCGCGCTGACATGAAACTAAAGCTGCGCTTTTAAAAGGCTTGCTTCTAACAAGAGTAACAGTAACATTCGTTTGTAATAAATCAAAGTTCATAAATAATTTGCGCCTCGCAAGCAAAACATTATTTGCTCTGGCCTCCTCTGCACATCCTCTTGACACTAAAAACTTGACTTTGATCGAATGTGAGTACTTTTCAAGCTTGTAGCACTTGAATAAAAAATGCAATCAAAACGCTGTCATTTCTCATAAACTAAATCTTTTTTTCATTGTTTACAATGAATAAAACTCCGGGCGATAATTTAAATATTTAGAAAGTGAAATTAGACAGTCTGAAGAGGTTGTGTATAAACAGCAGACGTCGTAGTTGATTTTCGCTGCACGCATATTTTAAAATCTGTTCAGCGGGAAAAAAACTAAGCTTTTAGTGATATACCAAATGCCGAAGTTGAAGCAGAAGAGGAAGAAAGAAAAAAAGTATTTACTTCGTGCTTAGATGCTTTGCGTTTAAGAAATTTTCTTAAAAATTTTTTGTGAGCGTTTCACTTAACTTCTTCTCTTTTTGCGCTTAAGTTTATTGCATTTCGTTTTTTCTGCTCTTCATTCTGTCACATTCTTGTGCCTCGCAGCGAAACTTCCACTTTTTTTCGCTTCCACTCCTCTCTCTCCATCATTCTCATCCTCATCTGCTTCTTCGTCTTTATTCGGCTCCTCTTCTTCTTCTCTCGCTGCGATACGTGTGTAAATTTAAACTCGACGCTAAATTAAAACGCATTATACAAAATTTAAATATCTTCGCATTTTTAAAGGCCATAACTTGTGCAGATATCCTAATTTACTCTTCTTGCAAAAGCTTTTTATCAGTTGCTTCGATCGCTTCTTCGCTGTTTTGCGCTTTCGAGAATCAAGAAGAAATTCTGAAAAGAGCCAAAAAATGTAGAAAATTTCAAAACCACGACAGATGCGTTCAATTATATTTAATAAAAATAAGCTAAATTAAATTCAGAAACTGTCTACATTCTTCTTTTTCTTCTTACTTTTAAGTTGTAAGTTTGAAATTTTATTTAATCAATTAGCATTTAAAAAAGCAAAGTATCAAACTCGATATACTTGAATTGATCAGATAGTGAGAGTGAAATGAATGGAGAAAAAAGTTTGCAATTGTGCTCGTTTTAAAAATACATAAAAGTGAATTGCTTTTGAAATTTAATGATGAAAATGAAGTTTTACAGTGCGTTTGAATATTCATGTGCAATAATCACCTCATTTTGGCTCACCAATTTTTTAGCTCGAAACGAGGCATGGAGAAAAAATATCGGTGTCAGTGTTTGCAACGAGCGTAATAAATTATTCACAGCGAAAAATAGTTCGCTCACTGTGATTAATAAGAGCTTTTTGATATTTGATATTCGCATATAACATTCGACGCGTATAAAAGTTTCGAATGTATTCTCTCTGCCTTCTCTAGCCGCGTATGCATGCGAGCGTTTTGTATGTTTTAGTGGCACGTTTTTCATCGTTTTTTTTCACGAGCATTACGCCGAATGCAGAGGCATTTAAAAGAATGAATTATGATATTTCGATGCCTGCCTCGGCGAATGCGATGCCTTTAAGCGTTCACTTTGTGAAAATGAATTTCTCTGGGAAACGCGAACCAGAAATGAGTTTCCTTACTTCTGCTTCTTCTTCTTTTTCTTCTTCTACTTCCACAATTCTACAGCTAGAAAAAGTAAAAAATTTTCAACATACGAATTCAAATTTGATGGTCACATTAATTGAAATAAATGCTTAATCAAGAAAGTAGCAGATTGAAAAAAAAGAGCGAAAAAGCAAAATTCACTTTCACTCTTTCGTTTCTCGTTTCATTAAACTCTCAAAATTTTGTTACTTTTTCGCATTAAAAATTTAATTTTGAGTGCAAAGAAGGAGAAGAAGAAGAAAAAGAAAATTTAATCGAATTTGCATTGCTTAATGAAGCAGAATAGTGAGCACATACTTTACATACATACAAACATTCATTTGCGTTAGGCGGCTAATTTCTTCTGTTTAGCAAATTTAAATTATGTCATTATTATTGTTGTTTACGAGCAAATCGTGGAAAAAAATTAAAGTTTTGAAGCTTGCTTGTTAGCATCAGTAAATTTGTATAAGTGCTTCAATTTTTAGCATGTAAATACAACTTATTTCATTTCTTTTCTCACTTTTAAAGAGCAGTCAATGTTTTCGCTATTCAGCTCATATGCTAGTTAAGCGCTAACATCTTAGCTCAACGCAAACTTAATTATATTTTTCTTCGCAAAAAAAGTACTCGTGAAATGAAGCGTGAAACTAGAACAAGTGTGTGCGTGTTTGCTGTAAATGGGCTTACAGCTCTTTTTTGCTTGCTTCTTTCTTTCTTCTCTAGCTGTTTTAGCTTTCAAAGTGTGCTTGCTGCTCTACAATATATAAAAACCTAAGCGAGCGCTTAGCATTGTGCATATGTTATTTCAAGCCATTTAACTTCGGGAAATTCGCACCGAATTTTAGGTTAAACAACAATTTACGATGAATTAATTAATTTTGATAATAATTTTAACTTACTACTATTATCACTGTTGAATTCGCTTAGCTCAGCGAGTGAATTTTACTCAATTCAAAACAATTTTACTATTCGAGTTCATTGCTTTCTCTTCATTTCAAATCGCATTGATCGCTTCAATTACTCTTCTCTGACTATTATCTTATTGTAGTTAAGCGAAAATCGGCGTAGAAAAAAGTAAGAGCAGAGTAGAATTTCATTTTTCCGCTTTTACTCGAAAAAGTTTTTTTCCCATCGTTTGCTGTCATATCGCTTCCTTTGCATTTTAGCGAGAGGTAAAAACAAACAAAAGCTGAAATGCATAGTGTGTGCGGTGTTAATCGTTACGCTAAGCAAGTAACAAAACCGAATTTTCTATATTTCGTATGATTGTAATTTTTTGAAAGTTTTTTTCACAAAAGAATGGCGTAATTATGAATTGAAAGCGCATGGTGCGTAAAACGCATTGTATGAAAAAAGCTCACGAATAGTTAGTTTTTGTGTATTATGCGTGTGTATATTGCGTCTAAACGCATCGAAACGCATCATCGCATTCATTATTCGCCGTTTTTCATTTACTCGACTATTTTCAAACAAGCAAAAACTGCCGGAAATTAGAATAATCGCGAGAGATTTTTTAGCATCAGTGTGTTCGCTTTATAGCGAGCGAGCGAAAGTGTAGCCCGGAGTGTGTGCAGCAACAATTGTTTTGGAAATGATTGAAAGCCATAATTTTAAAATAGAGAGCGGCGAGCGCTTGCCGGAATGCGTTGCGGGAATGGTTTAGAAGAAGAAAAGAAAGAAGAAGAAGTTCTAAACAGGCGCAGCTCGCTGATATTTAGACATTGCGCGAATGGCGTGCACTCATTGAGTGAGCGTTGTGCGCGGCGAGAGTTTTGTGTACGCTGTCGACGCGATATCCTTTCGCCAGTGTCTGCTCTCTGCTCGCTCGCTCTCGCTGTTCGACTCCAAATTGTTCGTGTGTGCAAAAGTGAGCGGAGTTGGCGTTCGCAGTTTCACTTGGCGCGATGATCACCGCCGTATCTTGCACGCGTTCTTGCTTCGAGTGCTAGAGAAGAGGTTTAAAATAAAAGCCGGTCGCCGCCAAACTTATTTCGAGTTTGCTAAAAAACAATCCGCCGTTTCGTCACTTCTTCTCGGCGTAAACAAACTGTTCGTTGTCGTACAATTCGTAAGTTTCTCTCATCCGTTTTATCTTTCGATTAATTGCGAGCATAGCGATAATTGCGACAATTGCGAATGCTGATTTACGCTGATTATAATAAGCGAGTCTCGAAATGTCTGAAAGTGTTGCCAAAAAATTTCGCTCTCAATTAACTAAATTGAAGCACTCGACAATATCTTTGCTCGATTTTGCTCGTCACACTCATCACTGATGTGCAAGAAGCAAAACTAAAATTCAAATTCTCGAAAATGTACGCGTAGCTACAACTTTTCAAATCAATTTAATCACAGCGCTTAATTGAGTTTGATTGACTCAGTTCGTTGATACAAGTTTTTGTGTGTGCGAGTGAAGCGAAGGGAAAAACGAAGCTATTTGGGAGCGACTAAAAATAAATAAAGTGACTCGAGTGTTTGTGCGATGCTATACTCTGGCTGCGAGTGAAGAGCAGCAGCAGCGATGGAGATGATTTCGAGTCACTTTCGAATATTTTCAGCGAGACGCGTTAGCAGGCAGATTGCGGAAGATTCGCGGTCCGCGTTTTCCGGATGAGAAAGTCGGAAATACAGAGCACGAGTGAAACAAGTTTAATTGCGGAGTTGAATAGAACACAACGTTACATTTAGTTATTCGCTGGCTTTTGAATAATTCATAGCGAGTAATATAACTTTTCTCTGCTCTCTCTCGCTGCTGCTCTCTGCTTTGCTCGAGTGTTGTGCGCGCATTTGACTCGATTGTATAATGTATAAATTGGGGTAATAAAAAGATGCTACACTATGGTATGTTGCTTTGTTAGCGAGCCGAAGCTGCGAGCGCAGTGAACGATGGATGCACAAAGCTTTTCGACGTTTGGGAGTTTCGAAAATTTGTTTAAACTCCAAGTTCGTTACACTTTATTTACCGGCGAGCGCGAGCATCGAAGAAATGAGTTTTGCATAAATTAGAGCAAATATTTTCTGGCTTTGCAATTAATTACGCGAAATGAAATGATATGAAAATGAATCGTGAAACGAAATGAATTTGTTGGAAGCCGCACTCGATCACCATTCATCATTGTTCGCCGCGTTTTGTCGCCCACTATCATTTTCGCTATTCACACTTTGTCTATTCAATTTGCAAAACGCTTTGTTCCAACTCGCTTTTTGCGGAGCCAACTATTCTTCTCCTCTCGTTTTGTTTCGCTTCATTTCTTTTCCTATCGTTTTTCGTTTCGTTTTACAGTTTTTTTCGAAAATAAAACAAAAAAGCGAATGTTTTCGTTTCCAAACACACACACAAATAATCAACTTTCCAAATTACCAATTCACAAACGCTTTTATTTGCTCCATTCAATTTTTGTCATTTACAATCGGCCGCAATTACAATTTCCACCGAGTTTTGTTACCTGCGTTTGTACATTCGATTGCGCAAAGCAAAAAACATTCGACAAACTCGGGCCAAGCTGAAAAAAACAATTTGATTACGCAACGCTAATTGAATTTGCGCTGGATTTAAATTCTGGTGTCCACATTCTGACTGCACACTGTTTTCCGCTTTCTTCTTTTGCCATTCATTCATTCATTTGTTTTCACTGTGTGCACTCGACGAGGCTTCCAAATTCATTCAATTCTTTCGGCAGCGAAGTGCACTGGAATTAAACCCGCTTTTCACAAGCGATTCTCGTCAAAAATTGTAATCAAACTCGAGCATCGACTATAGCGTGTGTGTGTGTGTGTGCCTGTGTAATGTCCAACTTCTTCTTCTTCTTTCTCTTCAAAACTTTTCGCCTTCAAAAAGTTTTGCGTTGTGTGCGAAGTGAAGCGAAATTTTGGGCAAAGCACACACATACACACACACATATTAGAAATTGGGCGGATTTTTTCTTGCCTTGCATTGTGTCGCATTTCGTTGTACGCACATTTTGAAAGGAAAGTTGACAAGTTGTCAAATGTTTTAAAAAGCTTCTTGTCGATGGTTTTGTGCTTCAAGTGCTTTACACACTTCGCGCGAAACGATGCGTTGCGATTTTTTTTCTTCTCACAAGCGAAAATATCCGCACCCCGCCCGTGTTTTTTTCTTCCAACACTCACTTAGTCGTCGTATTGCCCCCACCCGTTGCGTTAACCCATTGCGAACAAAAACACACCACATGCGGTGCGAACACACTTCTAATAGCAATTAGTACTTTCTCTCTCTCTCTCTCTTCTCACTTTTCATCTACTCTAGTATGTGGGTTTTCAGAAATAATTGTACCAAACTTGTACAAAAGAGCGATTTGTATGTTTTAGGGTCGAATAGATTCGTACTAGTTGCGATATTTAAACGAGATAATCATATTTTTAAGTTCTTTAATTTTCGCCTAACTGTTAGATGGAAGCGATAAACTTTTTTATTAATAAAGATAAGTGGACAATGAAGAGGAGAGAGAGATTGGATGATATAGTCGGCTATAAATGATGGTTATTCGCATTTTGACAGCAAAATTGAACGCAATTTCAATGCATGATGTAGCGTTACGCGATAAATCGCCATAATTCACTCATTGTTTCTTTCACACTGTTTTACGCTTTTTTCCAAAATAAAGCGATGGTCACCTCTTTGAACATCGTTTCATATTGTGTATTTGCTTCATTTTAAAAGCGCAATTTACTAAAAAATTTACTAAGAGTTTTTCATTTCAACCAATTTTCTTTTTGCTTTTGCTAGATCAATTGTAAGTTTTGCTGTTTGAAAAATTCTCTGAAAACTAAATGAGACATAGAAAATTTTGTTCAATGGCAGAAGATGAGAAGTAGAAGTAAGTTGATATAAAAAAGCAAAGCAGTAAATAGCCAGAAAGTTGACACACACTAACATATATCGAGTGAGAATAAATTTTCTCGTAGATCATGTTATCCTTCATTTTCAGCTCAATTCAATTTTTTTTCTGCATCTCTTCCTCGCTCTTCAATTTCGCAAAACATTTTTTTCTCTGCAGAGGCATTTGCGTTTCTGTGCAAATAAATATTTTCATTAAATAAAATCTAGTTCAAACTGAAATTTTTCTTTAGCTCGCATACATCGGCAAAGCGGCGGCTTATTCGTAATTCAATTTTCTTTTTTTCCTCTCATCCGCATATTAGTTTTGATGTAAATGTTTTCTTTCGATTCGAATGTTGTTATATTTAAATAAATGCTCAGCATTTTTGAACGAAAGAAAAGATAATTTTTTAAAAATATTTTAAATATAAGCATAAAAAAGTTTCACGAAAAGTTTTGTTTATAGAATATCGGCGACTCAATGTCTGTATACAAAAGCGAATTTCGCTCTTTTTTTATTCACTCTGAATTGATAGTTCGAAAAAACGAATTCGTTTGTGTTGTTTTCGTATTGGAAACCAATGGTAACAAAGCATCGATATTATATACTTATGAAAGAGTTATGAATAAAAAAAGAAGTTTGTGTGTGTACACATTTTTTTTTTCTTTGCTTGTACACCACTTTCTATTCAAATTACTGCTCGCTTCATTTCGCCGATGAATTACTCTCATTCTTTTCATGCTTATTTGCGTTCCAATTTCTCATCTCATCTCTCTCTCTATCTCCCTCTCCATCTATCTCTCTCACTCTTACTCTCACTCTCATTCACTCATTAATATTAAAGTTTTTCGATCTGAAAAACGATTGCGGAACAAAAAGCTTAATTTGATGAGTGGACAAACAAAACGAACGCAGAAAACGCAACACCTAATTTCTGCTCTATTTATATTCTTCTTCTCTATTTCCATCATCTTCGCCTTCATCTTCATTCATCGCTTCCTAACAACCGCAAAACTTTCACTAAATTTTTGCATAAAATATTTTTATGAAAAAAATCTTTGGGGTTTTCACTTCTGAAAGGAAATAACTTTTTTCTTATCGATTATTTCATATTTTTAACGCTTAATTTGCAAATGAATCACTCGCTCACTTTTTGCTTTTCTCGCTCTCTCAGCGAATGCAAACTTTTTTTTTACATGCATAAGTTGCGTGATGCCGTAAGTTTTAAAACAAATATTGAAATTTGATGAAAGTGCGTGAAATTTATTTTCAATATGAGTTAGTTAATCGAATTGAACGTTTCAAATGTTTAACGTTGTAATGTGCGGGTAATTTACTTAACGTTTTCTTAGAATTTAACCTTTACTCGAAGTAAGAAACGATTGGATGAGTTCTTTTATGAAATCATCTGATAGGAATTTAACTTTTCACATTTTCTAATCGCACATTCTCTTCTCGTTCGATTCACTTTGAAGTTTCAAGTGAAAAGCGAAACCAAAAATGGCGATAACAAGCGTTTGTTAATGAGTGTGGCTCGAGTGTAGAAATAACTTCAAATATTATTTTAAATGTGCTTTGAATTTTAGAAAACACGCAGAGTAAGTTTAATATATTGATGATAATTCGCTTGTGCATTATTTTTAATTATATTCGCATTTTGCGTTGTTTTTTCGCAATAAATTATCATTGAAGAAAAAAATTGTTTCGCGAAGAAAATAGAAATTTAACTTGTAAGTAAAGAGTCGATTTAATAAATGAACTCCTACGAGTGAAGTTGGGCGAAAAGAAAATCACAGTTTTGCTGAATGCAGACAGAACTGAGAAACACAATGTTTACTCGTATTACAATAATATAAAGTGTACACTATAAGCATTACGGCGAGTGAAAAGTTTTTACTTCTTCTCGACATTTAGAAAATAACCGAAAGCAGTGAAAATTACATAGTGAAATAAACGTTTGTATTTGCTTCGAAACACAAAGCGAAAATGAAATTGAAAATTGAAAGTAACGCTAAAAACTTTTTTGTTTTGTTTTGCGAAAGAGAGCAGAAAAATTCATAATAATTTGTTCGCTAACTTTCTATTACGTTAATTCATCTTTTGCTTCAAAGCGTTAATTTGCTGACAAAAAACGCGGCGTGTAGAGAAAGAAAAAATAATTATTTTGCGTATGCCCCGTGTTCACGATTCGATATTCAGTAAAGTGTGTGTGTGTGCGTAGCTCGCGTAACGGATTACTGTTTGACATGTTGTTTAATGAGAGTTTCGAATGAAATGAATAGCAGCCGAGCAGTGATTGAGTTAAATTATGTCGTCTAAATTAACTAAATCACTCACTTCGCCTCTCTCTCGTAGTGAACTCGTTGAAGATTATGAAATGCTCGCCAAATTGTCGCGATTATCATCGTCGTGGATGCTGGTTTATGCGCCGAGAGCAGCTCGCAATTGGACTACGAGTTGAATGTAGACAATGCCTCGTTCGCAATCAATTAACTCGAGCTCATTAATTTCATCGCATCACTCGCGATCATCGAGTCCGCAGTCAATCTCATCCTGTTCCTCTTCGTCATCGTCATCTTCTTTGTGCTTGAGCTCATCGAACAATAATAACAATAATATAATCGTGCCATCATTCGCATCATCTCAATCGTCATCCGCATCTTCTGTGTCGCTCATTCAGCTCGTGGCAAGCTCTGCGATCGGCAGAAATCGAAGCACCATGTCAATTATGCCGCGAAGAATGCTCGCGAAAGCATTTCAGGTAACGTCGGTTTCTGCTTTCTCTCGCTTCTTTCATATCGCATCTTCTTCCACTTCCAAACTCGCCAACTTCTATCTGCTCGCGATGATTCAAACTTTTATTCATTCGCCACACTTGGCGCGATATCACTCAGTGTGTCGGATGGTATGTGTGATACGTTGAAATTAGATTTCAGACGTCTATACATGTGTATATAAAGAAAGCAGAAAGAAACAAACGCTGACATCTAAAATATCGAGCGCTGACATTTAATCTGGACATTGAGTGAGTTTATTGTTTACTCTCCAGTTCTTTTTCATTTTCACACCGACAACATCTAAAAGCGAAGCTGAAATAGTCGCAGCGCGAGTAAATGCAACCTCAATTTCGCCGAATTCGGTAAAGCGAAACTGAATTGAAAAATTTTGGCTCCAAGTTTTTTTACGCGAGTTTCTAATTGCGGCGACCGAAAAGAAAGCGCTCAGATCAATCGCTTGTTTGATTTCGATGTTCGCACTTGTGTTTGCGATAGGTACATTTATTTTTTGCCGCGCTTTCGTTTTGCGGCTCGAGCAATATTCCTCTGGGTGTATTTTGAGTCGCTGAGGTAAACAGCGCGTTTTGCATGCATAAACAAGAGCGAGAGCATATAATGGAAGCGAAGAAAGATGGAGAAACGCTTAAAAAAGAGTTTCGCTCTGTTCTGTTCTGTTTGCGAAGATGGCAATCGAAAAGAAATGATCATCAATGCGTGAAATGGCGTAGGAAGATAGCGACTGATGCTGCTGCTGCTATGTTTGGTGGTCGCGAAGAGATGTATTCCCATGAAAGAGCGAAACGTTTTTTCTCCGCGATTAAAATGAAAGTGTGGAAAAATGTGGTCGTCATTGTCGCCGAGTTCTTTTCTACTCTCGTCTTAGCTTTTGGAGTTTTTGCGGAGCAAAGATTGAGCTCGACGTTTGCAGTGTTTGTTGGATTGTAATAATATTAGCTGTAAACGATTCGCTGTGCTTCGCATTTTCTCTCGGCCAATTTTTGCTTTTCTTCGCTGCTCTTCAGAGCTCATCGCATCTCCTCATTCAGTTTCGCATCGCTTTGTTTCGCTGATTTCTGCCGCTCACGAGGCGAACATTATTACGGCGGAGTTATCAGAATTAATGAATGTTCTAGTTAAAGTTGACTCATTGCTTCGCCAATGATGATTGAAAGCAATTATGTCCATCTGAGGCCGAAAACTTTGTGGATGATGATGATGATGCGCTCGCTGCTTTCTATTGCTTTATTGGCTTTGTTACTAAATCCTCGCTCGCAGAGCTCGCTCTACACCCCGAACGCGCCCCTCGCTCGCCATCGCGATTGAAAAACGTCGAAAGTTTGAGACCGCTATTGTTATGAGCTATTATCAAATTGCGAAGCCAGACGCGGATTATATTTCCCACAGCGAATTCACATGAGCTTCAATTGTTTCTGATTTCATTTCATTTCATTTTCGTCGATCGCAAAAGCCAATATTGAACATTGCCATTTGCGAATTGATCGCCTTTCGTGTGCATTGTGTCATTGATATGATTGCCGACACACAAACATATTATCGGCCGCAAATTTATGAGCGAAAGCATGTGAACGCAATGTTCGAGGAGCGCAATAAAAATCTGATCACCTCGCATTCATGCGAATGTGTTTATGCGCGAGCGTTTAAATATTTGTCCATTTTCTGTTCGCCGCTTCTTGATCGTCGAAAGCGCAAATGGCTCGTTCAATGAAAACACGGCGCAAACTAGAGAAACGAGCAGCCATAGAACGAATGAATGCCCGTGTCAAGCGAAGATGACTTCTTCGCCGTATTCAAAACATCGAATGCTGCATTTCCACGCTTCCTTCCGATCCATCTTTTCAGCGTCTGCGAATTGTTTTGCTCGCTCGCTCACTCTAGCAGCGCGTAATAGCCGGAGCGAACCGAGCAGCGCTGCTAATGGTTGTTCATTTAAGTAACGATAAGCGGCGAACGTTAAGTCAAATAGTGCGACAATACAAATAGATCGCTTGTAATATAATATAACACGAAATGAAAATTGAGCGCTAATGTGCTTTCACTCGCTCGCTCCCTTCGTCCAATGCCATTAATCGAGTGCGTCGCTGTTCAGAGCGAAAAAATTGATGTATTTCGACTCGAAACCGACCGAAATCGTAAAACATACTTTTTCGGGTCGAAAAAAAGCAGAGAGAAAGATGGATTTGTTTAAAACTGTAATTTCTTTTCACCTTTTTTTCCAAACACACATTTCGTATGTTGTACACTTTGTTGGTTTCCAATTTCAAGCTAGTTTCGCTTCGGATGCCGGAAGCTGCGTATCGCAAGGTTTCGTTGCTGCTTTTCAATGGCTTTCGTTCAGTTTTTCGCACACGACAAACAAACAAACAAACAAACGCCACTCGTACATTTCAGTCGATGTTTTGTCGAACACGTTGTTTTTTGTCATCAATCGCGAGCGAAGTGACAGAGCGAAAGAGAGAGAGAAAGTGAGTGAGTAAGTGAGAAGATGAGAAATGGAGGAGCGAAAACATTTAGAGGCGCTGCATAAATCGGTGCTACGACTGCTATAATGGGAGTCGTAATCTGCGAATAAAGTTGTTGATTGTGAATTATAGTCTAACACAAAGATGACTCGCTTCGTATCTCGCTGTGGTCTATCTTCTTGTGCGTCTTCACTGTTTCACGTTCACGTCAAAAATCATTTGTTTGGAGACGATAAAGCAAAAGCAGCAAAATTTTGCTCTGATAATTTTCTCATTCATTGTAAACGCATTTATTCTTCTTCTTTTCTCTTTTTTCCATTCTCCTCTCTCCATTCTTCTTCTTCGCCCTTTTTCTTCTTCTTCGTGCATCTTTTCAATCCATTTTCGCTTTTGTTCAATGCATTTCAAAGGCGAAATGTGAACAGAAGGCATAAGTGAAAGTCTAGCATATCACCGACTCTTTTCACTAACTTTTCTTCTTCCAAAAATTGATCTCAAAATTATACATCAAACCTCGTATGTAATTGTAACTACTATCAATTTGATTATGTTTTCCAACGAAAGCGTCTTGTTGTTGCCGCTCCATTCGCATCCAAAATACCAAAATTCACTCGCTCCGTTTGACTAATCACTTCGCTCTTGCTGCTGCTCTCCTCCATCACTTTCGCCTTTTTTAATCTTCACTCGCTCTTATTCGCGCTGTTTACAGTTCATCCTTTTGGTCATTCTAATGGTTACTGTGGTCATCAATATACTATTCATAATTGATACGAGTAGACGGTTACGTGAAGAGTCACTACTATCAGGTATGTGTCCATTAACCATAATGCGCACACAATCGTAAGCACAACACTCGAATGGTTCAAAAAGAGTAAAAAAAGAGTGAGATGAAGCTAGCTGGCCACTGATTCTTCTTCATCAGCGAGTGCACGCAAACGCTTCCTTTATTAAATTTGCTAGAAAGCGAATTAAATGCGAAGAAATCGCATTATTGAAGTCGGAGATAGTAGACACATTCAGAAATAAGTCGACACGATCGAGATTAACTACTGTTTAGCGCTATTTGATTAATGCCACACTATCACGGATTACTCTTCATCTTCATATAGTAGCCCAACGCTAGCCGATGTCGCATTCCGTTGACAACATCATAATTCATGTCGTTTTTGATTAATTTGTTTTTCGCTTCTTTTTCTCGCTCGTTGCATTTATTTTTCTCTTCCGTTGTATTTTTGCTCTTCATTTCTCATTTCTCGCTCTCTGTCCATCTGCTCCAAGGTGCTTTCGAAGACGCTCGTGATTCGGGCGATCATCGTTATAGCGGATTAAAACTTCAAGCTGAGAGCCTTCCGAAATCACTAACTGTCGAAGTATTATCGAGTCAATCAAAAGTTTCGGTTATTGTCGACGGAACTACTGTAAGTTCTGTATGCTTGTGTCAAGTGTATTCGCGTTTGTTGCTAATTCGCGCTGCAAACATTTCAGATCCTAGAAGATGCCGAAGATAACAAGGGACGCGGCATTCACGTTCTAGTTTTAAATCAAGCGACTGGTTCGGTGATGGCGCAGCGGTTGTTCGACACTTATTCTCCGCACGAAGACGAAGCCATGTCGCTTTTCTTGAACATGGTTTCAAACGGGCGAATAATTATATTCACCATTAAAGACGAGGGTACATTCCAGATGAAGCAAGCGGCTCGCGATCAGCTTAAGAGACTGGGCAGCAAGAAAGCCTCGGTGCTCGGTTGGCGCGATATGTGGGCAATGATCACTCAAAAGGGAGGAAAAATGTTCGGCGAAAGTTACTCGAAATCGCCCGAATTCAACTCATGGGGTGCACCGGTTGTGCTGCGTGTAGACGTGCCGCTCGTCACGGTCGAAGAAAGCGAATGCGACTGGCCGGATACCGAAGAGAATCGCCGACGACGTTCGTTTTGCAACCGCATCGAAGGCTACGGACAAGTTTGCAGTTGCACCGACCCCGCACCGTTAACTTTCTCTCCCGACAATGTAAGTTGCGCAAAGTTGTTAAAAAAGCGCAAATTAAACTCGCTCGCTGCTTAAATTAAATTTTAACTGTTTTCTTTCGCCCTCAATAGCTTCCAAATAATAAGGTTGAAAACGTTCCTGTCACGATCATTGCCAGCAATCGACCGCAGTATCTTTACAAGTAAGTTTGCTTAATGAATTTTCTATGTTAATTCGGTTACTAACTCGCTCCCCTCTCTCATCTCTCTCTCAAAACAACAGCATGCTTCGATCGCTTCTCTCGGCTCAGGGCGCGAACAAAGAGATGATTACGGTATTCATCGATGGCTATTTCGAAGAGCCGTTAGAAGTGACCAAACTTTTCGGATTACGTGGCATTCAGCACACGCCGATCGGAGTGAAAAACGCGCGTATATCTCAACACTATAAAGCAAGCTTAACGGCCACATTCAATCTGTTTCCATCCGCTCAATTCGCCATTATACTTGAAGAAGATTTAGACGTTTCGCCCGATTTTTTCAGTTATTTCAATCAAACGCGACGCTTGCTCGAAGAAGATGATTCAATCTATTGTATCTCGGCGTGGAATGATCAGGGCTACGAGCACACTGCCGAGGATCCGTCTCTATTGTATCGCGTCGAGACCATGCCCGGTCTCGGTTGGATGCTGAAGCGCTCGCTGTACAAGGAAGAGCTGGAAACACGCTGGCCGACGCCGGAAAAGCTTTGGGACTGGGACATGTGGATGCGTTTGCCAGAAATACGCAAAGATCGCGATTGCATTGTGCCCGACGTGTCTCGAACCTATCATTTCGGATCGTCCGGCTTGAATATGAATTCTTATTTTCACGACACGTATTTCAAAAAGCACGCATTCAATCGAGTTCCTAACGTTCGTCTTCAAAATTTAGACAGGTCAGTGATGTGCACTGAACGCTCTACTTTCCGCACTCGTTCAATCAATTCTTTTGTGCGTTTGAAAGCGAAAGAAACCCCAAGTTTTTCACTCGCATTGAAGCTATAAAAAAAACATTGACAATTGCACACGAAAAAACGTTTGTGGTTTGTTTTCAAGTGTTGTACAAACATCAATTCGCTCTTTTCATGTTTGTTGTTTGAAAAGAAATTTCTTTTTCAAAGTGAAAATTTTTCTTAATCTAAGCGACGAGCAAACGCTAAATTAAATTGTGTAGGTTCGAGCTATTAAATTCTTAGTGTGAAGCATAAAATCGACAGATTCTAAGTAATGATTGCACAATTTTGCGAACATATTTCTCTTATCGATGTTTTTTCTAGTCTACCCACACTAATCGTTGAATTTCATATTTTCAGCGTGAAGAAAGAAAACTACGAACGTTTGATTTACAAATTGCTTAGAAAAGCGATCGTTTTAGACCACAGTAAGTCGCCGTGTGAAGAATCATTCATACCCGACACGAGAGGCGAAGTGTACGTTATGTTTATCAAAATGGATAGCAAACGTGATTATAAAACATGGCTTCAAATTGCCAAATGCTTTAAAATATGGGATCTCGACCCGAGAGGTTATTACAAGAGTATATGGCGTTTCTTTATGAAAGGCAATCACATTCTTGTCGTCGGTGTTCCTAATTCACCGTTCGCGTAAGTGATCGCATTTTAAATTTCAAAAAAATTTTACTCATTCTCATCTCTTTCTCTAGGAATATTAAACCGCCTAAAATTACTCCAATTTTTTTAGAGGACCAAAGAATCGAAAAGAATCAAATTCGACGGTAACCGTAATTTCTTTTTTGGCAAACAAACAAACAACAACAAACTGATCGCCGAATTTAATCAATCAATGTAAAACCATACACTAAGCAAGCACCTGAAGTTTATATTATCTAACGTGATCATAAAAAAACAAAAGCCAACAACGACGTTGCTTACTTCTCGACAATTTTAAAATTGATTATAATCGAAATGAGAAGAGAACGCTGTGATTTGTATATTAGTTCAAGAAGAAAAAGACGATATCAATGTTAAAGTAAATTGATTACTTTAAAGTGCCAATAATGTGACGACAATTATTATCAAAAAATTTTGTTTTCGAAAACAAGAAAGCGGCCGTATTTACAAACGCTGAAGTAAAAAAAGAAAAATTTGATTAAAATTATTTTCTCGTTGGCTATCGAAATCTATTTACAGTTTTATGAAAGTAAATGAAAATAAAAAGTTCTGTGATTTGATTGAAAAGAAACGATAAAGAGAGAAAACAAAACAAACTTCAGTGCCTTAAATACGGCTGCGAAATAAAAAAAAAATATTAAATGGTGTGAATGAATCGGAAATGCATCGTTCAATCTCTCAAGTGTGTATTTTTGATATACACTTTCTCTTCTGAGAAGCAAAGAAGAAAAAAAAAGTATTTGAAACTGAGATGAAAATTGAGTTGAGAACTTTTTAAAAATCAAACACAGCTTTTAGTCAATTGAAAAACGAAGAGAGAATTTGGAAAAAGTCAAAAAAACTTAAGCTGTTGTTGAAAAATTTAGCCAATTATTGTCTGTAAATATTAATTGTAACAAATAAAATCGCTTTTAATTTAAGTGAAAAAAAGTTTGTTTATTCGCTTAATTTGCGCAATTTTGGCGCCAACTTGCTTTCGAAAAAAAAATTGAGCCCAAAAGCGTCTAGTTTCTCGCTTGTGGTATATTCTTGCGAAAATAGGTCGGTTAAAGAGGAAGATGAAGAATATGTTAGATCACCTTAGAGTTGTTAACTTCTATCGAGTGTATTGCACCTTATACTAATTACGTAAATTGAATTGTCAACATGCAGATAGGCGAAAGAACGAGATTGAGGAACGTTTATCTAGAGTGTTCGAATCGATTGTTGCGGCTTCGAAATTATTTTTTCATTTCATTTCTAATTTTTATTTTTCGCTGCAATTTTAAAATAACTTCCTCTGCGTACAAGCGTTTAAACAAACCGATTTATATTTATAGATGTGCTTTATATAAAAATCGTTAAATTGCTTCAATAAAAACTTTGAAGCTCAAAGAATGGAAGAATAAGGATAATGCGGTGATTTAACGCGAGCTCTAAAACACTAATCGACGAATCTTTATCATTCAATATTTGATGCTTCGATTTATTTTCTCGATAAGTTTAGACATTTAGACGAGTTTGCCCACAGCTACTTTCGTTTCTAAATTGCCTAAATTTGAATCAAATACAAGCGGAGAATAAAATACGATAGCCGAGCAACGAAAACAACTCTTTTAGCGTTGTTTCAAAAAGCAGCAGCACAAGCCAATCTCGATTTGGTTCAGTTTTTGGTTAGTTTTTCTCTTTTCGCATGCAACCTTTTAATTCAATTAAACATTTTTTTTATTCGCAGATTGATAAACTTTATCCTGATGCAACGTTGAACGACATTTCTGCGCTCATTGCTTGTGTAGCGAATTCTGCCAAATGTAATAAATTTGTTATTGGCTAAGAACGTGAAAGTGCGAGACGCTCATCTATTCGCGATAAGAGCTGAAAATGTGAAAATCGCAGTAAAATTATTAGACATTCTCGGCATGAAACAGAGTTAAGAATTCGAAGTTCTTTTCATATTGAGTTAAACCAATTATGGTCGCCGCAGCTACAGGCAATACGAAAATGATTTCGAGCTTATTGAACAGAGGCCATACACTAAAATTCTCGCACGTTCATGCTTGCAAATGTTGCAAGTGCAGCTCGGTAAGCGAAGACGAATGCTTAAGATCGAATTGGAGATACAACTTAAATCGATCGATCACTACACCGAAATTCATTGAAACTACTCGATTTAATCCGATTGCAGCTCGCATTAATTACGCAAAATTGATAAATGAGTTGAATTAAAGCGAATCGGATCTGCGCTAGGCTCATTTTTTCTAAATTAATTCATAATGTGGAAGAATATTGTTTCGAAGTAATAGAACAAGTTCGAGAAGCGGAAGAAATCGAAGTAGTTTTAAGCCAGTAGGTGTCAGAAGATGATTATGATAATTGCATTCAATACGCAGTGAGTATAAAACAAAAGTTTTAGCTTTTTCAAGTTAACTAACTCGGTAAAAACTTTTTTATTCGTGTTTCAATTGCAAATGAGAAGATACTCGAAGCGGCAATCGAAGTGAAATGGACGCGCTTTCTAAAGTAGAAGCTTCTATGCAAGATTTTCGTAATCACATTTGGCTGAGAAGAAGTAACGAAGCTCGGACCAACGAAAGAGGAAATTTGAGACAATTCGAAAGCACAGTTTCAGGCATTGAGCTGCAGGCTGTCAACGTAATTCAAGCGAACATCTCGACTTCGCACATTGTGTTTGGCCAGTGTTTTCAATGAAACGCTGTTTTGCATTTCTCTCGCGTTACAAACACACGAATTTTGGAATGGAAACAATGTGAGTTTTTCTCGCTCTTTACTCGGTTTTCATTCTCTTTCTTCTATTTCGCTAAACGCAAATTGTTTCGCGCTCCATAGAGACAACTGCTCGAAACGATGCTCACAGTTTGGCTGCTAAGTTATGCCGCGATCGTTGCTCGAAAATGCGTCGTATTTGGTATTCACCGCGCGTTTACACACAACACAATATACTCGGAATTATTTGTTTTCATACAGTCGAGTCTAATGTTGTATTTGTCCGGATCGGAAAGTAGTATCATTAAAATGTCAAGCGACATGCGACGAACAAGAAGCGGAGAAAATTTCTCGCCTACTCGCAATAGCGCAGCGATATTACACGCTTCAATTATAACAACATCAACGACGCCGATTATTTCTTCGAATAAATTGGATAAATTCAGCGGCTAGCATTTCGCACTTTGCGAGCTCAGTACTGACAGCAATATATTTGAAATTACTTTTCTCAGTCACATTTCGAGCCTTGTATCAATGTAAAGCACGCAATACGTTTGCGTCTGCTTTGCTCACCTACACTACGATTGCAACCGTGATACCATTTTTTTTCTGCCCGTTTTCGCACAATTAACACTTAAATTTTTATCGAAGTATTTTTACAAATCTTCAAAAGTCAATAGCGGGGCAAGTGTAACATTTTCTCTTGCATTTGTATAAAGCGAAACAATGGAATCGATTTTCTGAATAAACTTGACACGGCCTATAAATAACATTATTTTGGTCGAAATTCTCGCTATAAACATGCTATTCGCGATTTGCTTAGAAGCGAGTAAATCTTCGGAAGTAAGTCCATTCACTCCACTATCATCTCTCGCTCTCAATTCTCTTTCTAAAGTCCATTTTACAAATACGTGAAACTTGCCTTTTATTTTCTGCTTTTCTCACTTTTCTCTCTTTCTCTCTTCTCTTTCTTTCTCTTTTCAATCAAGTTTATCGAAAACGAAAATCAAAACTACAAATGGACAGCGTACGTGATCGACAATTATCACGCTTCGAGTTCGTTTCCGATTGCTTTTAATATACTCCAAACATACGACGTATTCATCATTTTTGCGAACGCTTTCGTGTTCAAAAAAGCGACCTAAACTCGACGCGAGTAAACGAAATAAATTCGATAGCGTTATTCAAAAGCTAATCGAGCGGAAAGCTGCCAAGAACAAACGCTTTCTTTGATTGCTTTCTTTAGTTCTTCTTCTTCTCGAGCTAAGTAGCGAACTCAATAAAAAAATTTTCAATATTGATGATATTCAATTCTTCATACTTATTTTTAAGAAAGTATTTGGATAAAAAAGTTTTTGCTCGTTTTACTCATTATATGATAAAATCTGTTAGCACAATTAAATAATTCAATACGATTAAATGATTATGATGATTCTGTGAGATTAAAAAGCGGCTACTTTATATTTCCGCATTTAAATATACAAAGAAGATATCGATCTTCATTACTACGTGATCTCAAGTGTAAATCGTGAGCTTATTCAAGCACTTCAAATATTATGCTTACTTATTATTTAAATAATGCAAAAATTTAAATTTGAATGCGGCTTTTCGACTTTTATTCATATTCTTAAATTGGCAGTAAATACTTCATTCAACTGTTAACATTCTAGTATTACCACAAATATATTGCACGGAAATTATTTTGAATATTATCGAGAGCACCAACTACAGCTGCAGTTAAAATATTTTGCGCATTATCAACGATAAAGCTTTATTTCGCATATATAAGCGTGAATGCAACGTATTTTGACTGCATCAGTTCCTTGTTTTGAGGCGATTTTAAATTTAATAAGATATCGATTGAAAATATAAAATTTTTTCTAAAAAAATAACTTCGATATACTTCAGAGTTAAAGTCACTGTCAAACAAAATTATGTTTTCTAAGCACAAAAAGTTTGTTTTTTCGAGAAATGACAATGTTGTCAAAGAAAGTCAAACGACGTGAATCGAATAATTTTTAGCGGTCTCTCATAATGTGTAAAAATTTTTGAATAGCTTTTGATAATCAAAGGAAAAAAATGATGATAGACATCGAAAGAAAGTGAAAAGTTGCCTTTTTAATTAACATTGTCATAGAGAATACAGGTAACAATGGGAGCATTTTACTTCCTTCACTCTAACAATCAAATGTAAATCTATTAAAAAGAAAGCAATTAAAGTAGTCTAACAATTAATTCTCAATCTTCCACTTGAGAAAAATCTTTTTTATTCGAACACAACATTCCTCATCGTCGTGTATAAATCGGATAACTAAAGTCTAACCAGCTTCAATCCAAATCAAATCTCATTTTCGTTATTATTTTTAACAAGCATCCACATCGTAAAAACATCATCAGTAGGTGCGCTCACTCATACAATGATTGGCAGAAAGTTTCTTATCTTATCTTTGTCTTAATTATTGAAATAGACCGATTTTAAATGGACAAAGATAAATAACTTTTTTGCCACCACTGTATGTGTTTGGCGCTTCAAACTCAAGTTATTCCAGCAAATATAATATTAAAAATTGCTTTAATCAGGTCTCGATCTCTGAATCTCGACCAGGTATCTGTTCTAATTGCTGCGTGTCACAAACTGAATCCGAAGTAAAAAAAAAATGAAGAAAGAAAATGATGAGAACGGAAGCAAAGAGAATGGCGAGATGGTAAAAAACAAAAGAAAATCACATATTGTGAGAAAATGGAAGAAAATTAGGCAAAAGAAGAAAAAAGCGAAGCAATATCTCAAATCTTGCGGTATCGAAACAAGAAGACGAAAAAGAAAATCCGTACTAATTAATAATGAAAAAGTAAGAGCGAGAATCGAAATAATGAGAGCAAAATATAATGAATGTGAAGCTGTAATGGCGCAATTAAGTCTCCTAAAATCTTTCTTTATTAAAAAAAAAATCACCACTTTGAATGAAAGAAACTAAAATTAATTTTGAAATGAAATTTCAAGTTATTTTTTGCCTCTAATTTATTTTGATTGCAATTTGTGTTTTGTTTTTTACAATTAAGGATCAGATTCTCACGTGAGCGTTCATTGCTTTTATAAAATTACCATTAAATGTTCAAATTCTCAATAGGGTTTCATAAATTTCTACTAGTGAATAAACTTAATGAGTTAAAACAAATAATGAATTCAATTTTAGTGTTCGCAAGAATTTCAAAGCATCAAGCATATTCAAAAGCAAAGAAAAGATGCATTTAAATGTAGGAAAAGTTCAAGAATGAGGTAGTAACCAATCGCGGTACAAACAGACATCTTCATTGGAGAGTGCCGCAGTCTCTATGTCAAACTTTTTGTAAAAATTTTATAAAACTGAATGCGGACAGCAATTGCCTTATAACTCAAATAAATGTTAATGTTAAATACAATTAAATTGTTAAATTAAAAATTTTAATTTTTTTCTTCTCTATGATTTTTGATAATTTTTTTCTCTAATTAAAAAACGTAACAAACCAGATCAATCAAATATAATACAAATTTTAACAAATCATTCGGATAAAGTTTCCAAAAATTTGAAATTTTGGCAAAAATGAATATTTTTTCAGAAATTATGAGCCTAATATCCGTAAAATATTTTTAGTTTTGTCTTATTGAAATAATATCAGAGGATCTCTTTAGTTTCTTTCAAGTTATAAAACAAAATTATTTTTGATTTTTGATTTTATAAGCGTTTATTGAAAGAAAGCAATCAAGTTTGTTTTGATATACTCTAATATTTAATTGTAATGAAAGCTTGAGAGACAATCAAATGATTTATGACAGAAAGGATTCGAGTTCTAACAATAATCATAAAAGTTCTGGTGCCCAACTCCTTATAAGGACTTTCGAGTTCTAAAAAATTTTGTTACTTTCTATAGTCAACTGGATATAATAACTTAAACTATGTAGAGATAGATTTTTAAATATCGAAATATGTTTTCAATATAAATTAAATTCCTTATTTTCGTTTTTTAGAACTGCACAATTTTAAACATTTGTCAAAGCTTTTTTCCAGCTGTTATCTCAAAATACTTTTGTAAAATAATTTCAGTCTCGTCATATATTTAAATTTAAAATTTAGTAAAAATTCAACGAAGATTCAATCAATGAACAAGTTTCAAAGTAGGATAATTTTATAGTGAACACTCTGTAGCTAAATATTAAAGTTTAAGAAAGTGACAAACAAAAGCAAAGAAGTGGATTTTTTCGATTGAAAAAATTTAGTTGTTCATGTCAATTGTAGAGGAAAGAAGAAGAAAGAAGAAGAAAAAAGACTTCAATCATATCTTCGATAATTAAAAGCAAATAAAATTCGGAAGCTCAAAAAAATTCACAAAATTTTTCCTATAGAAAAGTGCGTCTTATTTTGAATCATTCTAATTTTGTCGTCGCTTGCTTAAAATTGTTGTACCGCTTTGTTTCTCGACTCTTATTGAATTCATTATAATGCCTCAAATGCTTAGCAAGTTTTCAAGAATGTTATAGAAAATGAAAAAGTTTTATATAAAATTAAGTTAAAATTTTAAAAAAGAAGATACTTAATTCAAATGACAAAGAAAAAATCAATATCGTTAGGGTAACGAGATTTCAACATCCAACAACAAAGCAAAGTGTGTATGTATGTGTGACTTTGCTTGCTTACAATTCTCAATCTTTTTTCATTTTCTATTGTAATTTAATAATAATAGTTGAGCGCATTAATCGAGTTAAGAAATGGCAATCGACTGGGAATTTATTTTCAACGTAAACTTAGACGAAATCGACGATGAAAAAGCGGAATTGCTGTATGATCAATTGATTGAGGTAAAGTATTGTATCATTTGTTTTGATCAGCGTTCGAAAACAGTAGAGCAAAATGTCAAATTCGAGAGAAGCGACAATTTCTCTCTGACATACGAGAGGAATCCGATGTTAAATAATTCGTAGAATCGTACACAGTACACACCGACATCGGGCGAAAGTATTGAGAACATCATTCGTGTATTTAACGCGGCCAAGTGCGTGATGCAAGTGAAAGCGTTGCAGGCGGATGTGGCTATCGAGGAGTTGGAAGAGATGGCGAAAAAGCAAGATAAGAACGAGATCGAAACATTGCGTAAGGAAGTGGAAATTTACAAACAGCATTTGAGTTCGAGCGAGGAGAAAAATGCGCTCGAGAAATTGAAAGAATACAACGAGAAGATGGACGAGTTGAATAAGCAACTGGAGACAAAGAATAACGATTTGAGTAAAGCGAAACGCAGAGTAAGCGATTTAGAGCGAAAATTAGAAGTGAGCGATAAAGAGATCGAGTTTTTAAAAGAAGAAATCGATTCGCTGAAAGATGAAATCGAAAGTCAACGACAAGGCATCAACGAGCACTTGAGTGAGAGTCAGGATCCGTTTGACAAATTACGCGAGAAGAATAAGCAAATACAATTGTTGCTGGACGAGACGAACGCGATGGAAGCGGCGAACGCCGAGCTGGCGAAGCAAGTGAAGAGTCTTCGCGAGCAACTCAAGTCGGAAAGTGCGAAGAGCAAATCAAATGAAAATGAAGCGCAAAGTATGAGGCAGCAATTGACTGAGATACAGGCGATAAACGAGATGCTTGTTAAAGAGAAAGAGTTTTTACTCAAAGAAACGCAACATTTGCGCGATTTACTCGATAACTACGAGCGAGAGGACGACATTATTGCGAGCAAATTTAGCGAAAAAGTGGATAAACTTTTGCTTGTACTCAACTCCAAAGACGAGCAGATCGCTTCGTTGAAGGCGAAAATCGCTCAACTCCACTTGAAAGCGAACTCGAGTGCTGGTGTTGTCGGCGGTGGCGGTGGTACTGAGCCTAATAGAGATGCATTACTTAAGGAGATCGATGCGAAAAACGCTGAGATCGACTCGCTTAAAAAGCGATTGCACGCAGAGAGTGAGTTGGTGAAGAGTGATGCGAACATCGGCGTCGAGTTGAAACAAGTGCAGAAAGAACGAAACGATTTACGCGAAACGCTCGCCAAACTTGAGGAAGAGTTGCGAGTGAAAGACGAAGAGTTACTCGCCTTGCGAAAGCGCAACCTGATGTACGAACGGGGCGAGTACGGATTGTACGAGGCGCTGCAAGAAGTCAAGCAGCTAAAGCGCGAACTGAATGCACGCGATCAAAACATCGAGGAGTTGGTCAAGCAGCTCAACGAATTGAATCTCGAGCTAAACGACACGCAAGACGAGCTTGATTACATTCGCGAATCTGCTCAACACAATTTCCTCGAGCCCAGTGTGGACAGTAAAAATCGACGAAATCTGAATGATAAATTGAAAATACTTCAATTACAGAAAGCAATTGTGAAACTCGAGGACGAAAAGATCTCTGCCACCGAAGAGTTGCGACAATTGAAATCTCATTTGACTGGTAATGGTAAGAGTAAGAACGCGAGCTTATTGCAGCATCTCGAGCAGCTGAAAGACGAGAACAAACAACTCGAGCTCGGAATGAAAGAGATTCTAATGGGAATTCGAGAATCAGACGCAAAAAGCGATGTGGTCATCGAGTGTCCGAGTCTTGAGCGCCTTTGCCAACTGCTAGAAAGCAGATCTCTTTCCTCTAAATTAACTAATGTAATTGCGTTGAAAGCGGAATTGGATTTACTTCGCGGCCATAATCAACAATTGCGAATGGAATTGAAAAGAATACGCGCAGAGCACTTGAAACTTATCAAGATTTATACCAACGATGTTCTGAACGAATCGCCGAGTGAAGAGATTGTTATTAAGCCAGTGGACAGTGAAAAATTGCGAGATGTGAGCGAAAAAGATTCTTCAAGCGACGTGAGCTCAGCTGAGATGAGTAAACAAATTGAATCGCGCGAAGAAGAAGCAACAGTCAGCGAGCAAGAGAGCGACTCAAGCCGCGCTGAAGAGATTAAACCTCAACCACTGCCTCGAAGAAGATTATCTAAACAATTGGAGGACAAGCAAATGCAAACGGAGCTCGAAAACGTTGAAAAGAGTTCGACGAAAAGAGAGCAGCAAAAAGAGCAAAGCGAAATTTCAATTCAAACTGAATCACCAACGCTGACGGACCGAAAATGTAGTCGATGTCAAAGAATTTCCCCAGATTTTTACACGCTTTTGAATCACATCAATAAGCTCGAGCAAACTGTAATCGCGAGTGAAGATAAGTTCATTCAGCAAATTGATTTTCTTCAAGAAGAAAACGACAAATTAAAAGAAACGCTCAAGAATCGTGAATTCGAAACGATTTCGGATAAATACGACGAAATCAAAACGCCCAGTGAAGAGGATTTTCAACTCAACAATAATTTTGAATCGACCGAAGAGCAAAGCGCGAACGATAACTCGACAGCGGAGACGTCGACCGAAGTGATTGCGGAAACTTCGAGCGATCCGCCGAAAAGCGCTGCGCTTATTTTGGAAACGATTATCAATTGCTTAAAGACGAGAATCGATCACAAAGACAACGCTCTAAAGCAGTACGAAAATCTATTGCAACAAACGCAAGAGAATTTCGAGCAAAAAATGGCGAAAATGATCGAGGATCAGCGGCAAATGAGCGAGAAAGAGTTGCGACCGTTTGATTTCAGTGAAATCATTGATAACAGCGAACTTCGAACGGCACTTGAGAAATGCGTTCAAGAGTTGGAATCGTGCAAAAATGAATACAAGCGTAACATCGAACGCTTGCAAAGCGAAAGAAGCGATGAGAAGTTGAGGATGAAACAACTCGAAGAAGAGAATGACAAACTGCGATTAAAAAGCTCGATTAATAAGTACGTTCAGTTGAGAAAGCAAATCGAGAAGCTAGAGAACGAATGCAATGAGAAGCAAAAGACCATTGAAAAACTGCAAAAATCGTTGAGAGACGAGCGAACGATGCGTGTGGCGATCAGAGCTTCGTCATCCTCAGCGCCTAGACCGACAAGAAGCGAGTGGAGCGAAAATGAAGTCGCTAATCTTCAGCAGAAATTAAACGAAGCGAACAGTGAATTGTCCAAGTGCAAGCAAACAATCAAAGAGCTCGAAATAAAACGCTGGGATTTAGAGAAAAAACTTAGCGAAACGAGTGAATCTTTTCGTTTAAAGCTCAAAGAGAAATGCGAAGAAATTCTGAAGCTCGAGTGCGACTTGAAAAAACTGAAAAAACTTTTCGCCAAGTTCGAGAAAGAGAAGAGCGTAACAGCGATCGACGATCATCATCAAAAGCAGCAAGTGGAAGCTGACAATCGCCTAGTGTACGAAATTAGTAAATTAGAAAACGAGAAGCTCGAGCTGGAAGCGAAAATCGACGAGTACGAGCGCGAATTAGCCGAATTGAAAGCGAACGAATCTGAATTGAGAATACTTTTGAGCGAATGTCTAAGGCGCGAGAAATTAAGCACAATTAGCGAGGATAACCGCGTCAATAGCGACGAGCAATTAACGAAATTATTGCAAGAAAACGCTCAGTTAAAAGTTGAATTGCGAATGACTGAATACGAATTACGGCGAAAGAATTCGTGTCAATTTTGAGCTTTGTTTTTGCTATTTGCTGGTTTCGAAATATTTTTTCTTAAATTTAATTGTGAAAAAATTTAATATTTAATTATATGCTTTGTATAATTTACAATTTTAATGAGCGCGACTACTCATATTGATTAAAGCATTTTGATTCAATGTCGTTCGATTCTTTTTCAAAAAAGTATTTTTAAATTCACTCGTTGATTTATTTTTCACACTTTTCAGCCTGAGAAAATGTTTTTCACATTTCACAATCGTCAACTTCGACAAAATCGTGCGCAATTTTGAATTTAGTGCGAAAAGCATAACAAGGTAAACAACAGCATTTTCGAAGTGCGTTTTCGATTTGACGTTAGCTACAGCTCGCGTCAAAATGTTTTACTATAATTTACATAAAAAATTCCGGTTTTACGCTATAATAACTAAAAGAGCGAAACATTCTCAAGCTGTACCAGCGAAATTACGTAGTAAAGCTAAAATAACTTCACTACTTCGATGATGTACGAAAACTCCATTCCAATCAAAACTTTTCTCTCATTCGACGTTTATACTTCTTTCAGTCGATAAAAGTGATGCTCTTTGCATTCACTCAACTTTCTTCGAAATTATTTCAGCTTGTTAAGAGTTGATCGCTTGAAGAAAGTTTTTAGTTCACTAAACTTTATTTTGTTAATTTTGTCTTCAAATTTTATTTCGCTTAAACATTCGCTTGTTTCGCTCTGTTCTGTAAGCGTTAATTGAGACGATCAACTTTTTTTTTAAATTCGCTATAGTTTAAAAATAATTTCTATCAATTTGATAATTAAATTTGCATTTGTTTAAAGTGAATCTTAAATCGTTTCGAGCGAAAATGAAAAACTTAATCATTTTAATCATTTTTGCCGCGTTCTTCATGGTACAAATCGAAAGAGGTATGCTAAAGAAATTTATTTTCCAATAAACCTGAACTAATTTTATGATTCAATATAAAATGTTATGTAAGTAGCGATAATTTAATTTGAGACTCATTTTCAAGATATTTTTAAGAGAAAAGCTTTTCAAATTTTATTACTTATGTAAGTGTTATAAAATGAAATCTAACCTAATCTGATGAAAAATGAAAAATTTGATTTTTTACTTTGAAAAGGTCACAATTTTTCTTTTAAGGTAAACATTTAAAAACAAAAATAAATAAAATTTTAACGTCTAGAAGGCTATTTTTGTTCGTTTTCTATCAACTCTTTTTAACTCTTGTTTATCCTAATTTCAACTTAATTTTCTCTTTTCTTAATCTCTGTCTTCTCTAATTGATTTAGGTAAAGGTAAAGTTAGAAAAGAATTTTTTTTCAAAAATAAATTCACAAACATAAATAGAAAATCTAATAAAAGTTTGAAACAAACAAATTTAGGTAGAGGTCAATCGTGTCAAGAATTACTCGATTCGACTGATGAATGCTTGCGAAAAATACTTTACATTGGTGACAACAAAATGGTTTTCATTAAAAATGAATCTCAATTAAACGAGCATTGCAAGTAAGCGAATAAACATTACGCAAATGTTTTGCGATGTAAATAAATGACGAAATGTTTTGCGATAATTGAATATGAAATTCTCGTTTAATTATGGATAAGATTTGCAAAACATTTTGTAGCCAGAGGTGTATAATTGATAAATTTGATTGATAGAATCGTTTTTGCATAGAGAAATCAAAGCGAGCTACAATTGCATTCGTCGATACGGAAAATGCTTGCGTTTGTTTCCGAAGCAGGTATTTACTATGTTGCTTAGAGGAGGAAAGAAGGTAATTAAAGATCGTTGCGACACCAAAAAAGGTCGAAAAGGTAATGAAAAATTATTTTTTGATTCAGCTGGAAACAAATTCAAATTTCTTATTCACGCTGCTTTTTTAGAGTTTTTGAAGCATACAAAGTGTTTAAGATATCCAAATGTTTACGATTTCAACAAATGCATCGACAAAGGTGTGATCATGTTGAATACGATCAATCGAACAGCGAGTACACCCGAATTGATACCGTCGCTTTGCTGCGGATTTCACGATATCGTTAACTGCTTGGAAATCAAAGGTGAAGAGCACTGCGCAAATTACACCGGTCCTGGTACAGGAGCGTACACAGCGAACATCGCAAATTCGGTGGTTCAAGATTTGATCGAATTAACGTGTAGTCAGCGTAAGAATTTAGAACAATGCAAAAAGCTCGAACCTAAATGGATGAAAATTTTCGACGACATTGGCAAGAAGTGGGATACAATCAAGCCGCAGAAAAATTCATTTTTCAATCCTTTAATAAGCATTTCAAAGCAGCTAGACACTCCTGTTTAAAAAAGTAAAGCTTTTCAATAAAATTAAGCTTTCTTTGCTTCATTGATGATTTTTTGCTTTCATTGTGTAATGTCAACAGCTATTCATAAAGCATAAAAGCATAAAATGTTTTTTAAAATATTGGCATAACTTTGTGAAAATTTGTCATACTTTCACTCATTTTCACATAATGAAAAGTTTTTTTTTAATTTCAAATTCTGCATTTTAGATATAATTCGCATTGAAAATTACCCAAACTATCATTCTTTATGAAATTTTCCAAAGGGGATTTCTTACATAGTGAATTGCTAGATGTTTCTAGTTTGATTCTTTGAAAGTGCGTTTTAAAAATTTAAATATTACATAAGCAGTGAGAAGAGTCATTCTTGAATTAGAATTGTTAATTTGCTCTTATCATTCAAAATTTTTTAAGCAAATACTTGAAAAAATTTTCCATTATATTTTAAAAAGATGTTTTCATCTACAATCACTTCAATTTAATTACTTTCTCCAGGGTCGTATTTAATTTTTATTTTTTCTTTTCTGTTTTTTTAAAACGCAAAAACAAAAAAAAAATTAAATATTTGAAGCATTTGATCACAACAAAATGCCAGCAAAATTTTAACGGTAAACTGCAAAACCCTAAAAATAATTTCAAGCGTCTCGTGTAAATGTTGAGCATTAATTTGAAAAAATCTTTTATGAATTTGCTTTAAATTGACTCTTTTTGAAATATCAAATGTCTCACTGAGTGTTTTTCGTTAAAAAATATTTTACTCGTTTACAACTGACAAAGATTACTTTTTTAAATGATAAAAAAATACTTTTTTAAGTTTAATTTTAGTATTTCACGTTTTGTATTTAGTAATAATTCTAGTACTTCACTTATTAACTGATCTAAACACAATAAATGTCTGCAATTAAATAAGAAAATTTTAAGGTGAAATTTGTAAATATTTCTGATTAAAAATAGTCAATCCTCAACATATTTCAGCGAATGCTGAGGCTAATAATAAACTAATTTAGAGAAAATTTTTAAAAAATGTGGCGAAAAAATGAAACAACATCACAAATAAACGAATTTCAAAGAAATTAAAAAATATTAAAATTGCCAAAAGAAATTAAATGTGGATTCTTTGCTCTTAACTTCGCATTCAAATTGTTACGTAAAAAATTAATTCAATACTTTCCGTAATTAATACTAAATACTATTTATTAATAAAATAAACTTTCATATACATATATGTATATGTATATGTAAAATTAATCAAAAGCTTTACAATTATTGGTCAAGGAGAGGATGTTGACTAGACTTTTTCTATCGAAGATTAATTTTTAACACATCCGTTATTATGTACGCAGATTAAAAAAGAGTAACAATGAGCTTATCGTTTTGAATGTTAAGATAATATCGGACACTTAAAATAGCAAATTCAATCGAAATTCGCTGTTGCTAACAGAGTCTAAAGTTATTGCAAGCTTTTTATCACTTTTTCTTTGAGTTTCGAGAGAGAAAAAAGCTGGTTAAAATGAACGTAAAAGCATATTGCAATGAAATTCTGATTGACTTTACTAATTTGGTAATAACTGCGCTTTATTATCTCTTTATCGTACTGGGTCCAGTTTCAGAGCGTTTGGTTACCGAGATATTGCGACAATGCGGAATAGTGATCAATGGAAGCAATGCAAGTGATATCAAGGTACTTGACAATCGATTTTATGCGAAATTTCTTAGCGGAGCCTGGGTCGGAATCGCTGAGTCTTATGTCGATAAATACTTTGAATGCGACGATTTGATCGCTATGTTCGCCAAGCTTTGTAAACACAAAAATTTCAAATACTTTTGCTATCATCCGGCAATACTTTGGTACGCGTTTATTCGACGACATTTCGGTTTACAAAGCGATGAAAGTGCTTACGAAGACGGTGGAAAAGGTTATGACGAAGGAGTTTTTGCTCGAGACGATAACAAAGACGGCGAAGAAGAAATTTACAGAACATACAGTTGCGCGTATTGGCGCAATGCGAATTCGCTCGAAGAAGCTCTGAATAAGAAATTAGAACTTGTTGCCAACAAGTTGAAGTTAAAATCCGGAATGCGGGTGCTCGATGTCGGCTGCGGTGAAGGTACATTTTGCCGATATTTGGCCGAAAATTTCGACGTGTCTGTTGTCGGCGTGAATATTTCGAAAGAGATGGCAGAAACGGCGAGAAAAAACTGTCGAAATAATAAGAATGTGGTGATAAAGCGAGCTGACGGCAGAAAAATCAATGAAACGTACGATCGTATCGTGTGCATTGAAGTCATCGAGTTGATGGGAATCAAAAATTTGCGACCGTTTTTCGAAACTGTACACCGCTGCCTATCCGAAGACGGCTTATTTTTTATCGAGTGCGTAGCCGTCAATCACCCGTTCATTCCGATCACCGAGAATCTTTTCGAAAAGTTTACTGACGTGAAAACCGCTTTTCCATATTTTACGGACATAACGAACGCGATCGATGGTCTGTTCGTCATTGAAGATTGGCAAAATATCGGAACGCATTATGCTCGCATGTTCAAAGAGGAGGCGAAAAGAATTGAACAATTGCAAGCGAATGAGAAATCAAAATTTGACGAAAAAGTTTTCACAGGCACGCTGGTCACTTATCGTTTTTTCTCGGCTATGCTAGCGTCTCGCTACTATCACGTTTATCACATTGTGCTTTCGAAAAACGGAGTTCAAGGAGGCTACGACGCTGTTGTTTAAACGTTTGTAATCAAAATCCTTTGCGAATAAAGTTCACTGAACCAAATCGGATTAAATTGAATAAAAGCGAAGTTAATTTGAGTTTTTTGATAATATTTGGCTTTCATGTAAATCTCAACTCTGACATCAATTTGAAAAAAAACTTTTGCAACCTCCTAACTGACATGATCTTCTTCTAAATTGAATTTCAAAATTTCATAATTTCATCTTGCAAAAATGAAATTTCAGAGGAATGCAGGCAACTTTGAGACAAAAAATGATTTAAAAATTAACGAAGTCTCGTTTCGTTTTGCATTCACAAACGAAAAAAGATCAAACGCTTATTCGATCTTAAAATATTCGCTAAATTTTTCGCTAAATTTTGATCGACGTAGCGAATTACTCGCAAACAAAGTAAAAAACAATTCTGGGAATTTGAGTAGTGGAAATTTTATTTTGCAACACAGAGCGATCATTTAAAGCGTCGTCATATTTTAACGATTTTAAGTAATTAAAAATCAAATTTAATTTAAAAAAAAGTTTAAATGATAAAAACTTAAATTCGTAACAAAGTGCAAAACATCAAACATTTATCATAGATCTCGTGCTGCCATCTTTTTTCGCTTGAAAAAATTAAGAACATTTGAATATTTGAATTCAAAAGATGGCAGAAAACGTGAATAAAGTGGCGTGAGGTTGGAGCAGCAAAAAAGCGAACGAATTCAAAAGCGAATGCATTACAACTAATTTCACATTCTGATCTCAAAATCTAATCTAAAACGATTTAAAGAGAGAATTTACTTTGTAAATAGTAAGCGTCAATTGCGTGTCAGTTTGCTTTAAAACTAACATGCGTCCCGTAAAAATCTGGAATGTTTTTAATTGACTTATTGACTTATTTTAATGCACTTCAAAATAAAAAATCAAATTTTTTAGCGTATTCATGACAAAGCAAGCTTATTAATCAATACTTGAATCTTTTTTTGTAATATTGCTTGGCAAAATAATTTTATATTCAATTAAAATGAAAACCATTTCTTAACTCGCTTTGGCCGATTTCATTGAAAAGCTTGAGTTGCTGATAGAAATTAGAACTTGAAATATATTTAACCTAATAAAATTGCAAAAAAACATTTACATAGATTAGTTCAAAGTTTATAAATTAAGACCTTATTCAAAATAAAACTGTATGTAGGTGATAAG
>NCKU01000611.1:0-37116 GCA_003675995.1 Dinothrombium tinctorium | reverse complement strand
TATTTAAGAATTCTTTCTAACTTCTTTTTGTTCCAACACAAAAGCAACTTAATTGTAATGAAATCGTCACATGAAAAAAATGGAAAAACTATTCTCCACTCACTTAAACACACATTTTGCTATTCACCTTCATTCGAATAAACTGAAAGCTGTTTATTTAAACAAAATTGATAACTGTGCTTGATTTTACTTTTAAATGCTTTTAATTTTATCGCGAACCCTGGTCAGAATTGATGCGTTTCAGAATGATAAGAAATTAAATGATGGATCTTGGACAAACATTTTTTCCGAAACTGTATTTTAACATCACTTCAGCTTATCTTTATACACATAGTACCTCAAAATTTCATATATCTAATGAAAATTATATTATTTAGATAATAAGAAAAGCAAAAAGCATCTGTCTTTCGACTTCCTCTGCTAATCATTGATAGCAGATGACAGCTGAACTGATAATTTCGACGGAATTGTTTCGCAGTGAGAAGTTGAAATTAAATCGATTTTGAATCAAAGTTTTTTTACTTTTGTTACTTTCGACTGATGAAAAAATGAAAGCTTTCAGAATTGATTTATGGGACGTTTTTTTTCGAAAAAAGAAATAAGAAACGTCGCATCGAAGAAATATTTGAGACAATCATAAATCTTACTCAAAGAGATTCAAGTTACACAATCAGTGGAAAGCAACCGACGCTTTGCTCAATCTTCTCAGCAGCTTTAAGCAGTGACCCTTTGCTTAAAATTTATTTTCTGACATTCATTGTATCTATTTTGCAAAGATGGATTAGAATTATTGCTTTTCTCATTTCGGAAGAACTTTGTTCAGCATGCGCTTACTATTGAAGCGTATAAATTGCAGTAACAAGTTTATTCACTACTGACAAACGTGAAAATGATTTTAACATGATAAAGTTTTAATTTGATGATGAATCCAAAAAAAGAAAATTAATATAATTGCGCTGTTCACTTTTCTCTTCTCTGTCTGAGAAAGAAAATTCGTTTTTTCAAAGCAAATTCTGCCATAAATCACTTGAAAAATAAATCATCTCGAATATAAAGCGCTATTTAGTAAATAATATTTAAAGCTTAAGTTAAAGCGGAGCAATTATTTTAAATTGTAAAATTACAAATGCGTGCACGCTTCTTGTCACTTGCGCTTGAAATCGTGTTTCAAATATTTATTGAATAAGTTGGTTCGAGGAAAGACATAACTCAATGCGAACAGAGAAAAGTGTTTTGAGTTGCGTTCTCGTGCGCCAAATGCATCGCGACGCAAAATTCAGCGATAATTCATCGTAAACTTTGACTGCGAATGCCTTGAAACGCGAAACTAAAATAGAGAAAATAAATTTCAAACGCTCGCGTCTCGCTTTCGAAAATAAACGTGTAAAAATGATGCGCACTTTTGTTTAAACAAATATTGATTTTTGTTATTATTAAATCGGAAACGCAGTTGTTATATAAATAAGATGTTAGCACTCAATTTATAATTTACTTCGCCCAACAAACCTTTCTTAAGCTTCGCGTACAACAAACACATTCATTTCTTGTCAACGGTGAAAACTTCGTAGTCGAAAATAGTAAAATTGTAATCGCCCATTAGCAGTGTGCACGATGCGTTCTCACCGTCGAACGAGTGAGGAAGATTCGAATAACTTTCCATATTCGTATTGCAATTACTCGAAATAGAAAGATCGGCGCCCGCTCCGAATACAGGACCGTAATCCGGATGATTAACAATTGCGAATGCTTTTTTAACGACTTCAAATTTTGTCGGGGGCACATCGGAATTGTTTATCAAAGTGAATATAAACGCTTTCTCAGATGCAACATATTTGCCTCTGCTCGAAGAAGGTGTGCTCCAGGGAACATCGCTGAATCCGCCACAAACTTCGCCATTAGTGCCACACACTAGAACGTAAGTAGGCGAATGGCCATCACAATGATGATGGAACGAGTCAGATGAATAGCCGTGAGTAGACGCTCGGAACAATAGTCTCCAAACTTGTTTACTGACTCCGTACCAAGAATTGAGAATTCGTTGATATTGCAATCTTTCACCTGTCAAGATTTGCGAGCTTTGAAATAATTTTAATGATGTGCGAGGTTGAACCCTTCTATCTTCGGTGTGCCCAAATTTGTTTGGTAAAGCTGCAAACCGGTATCGCTCTAAAGAAATTTCCATAGGCACAGCTCCTGTTGGCTCGACTTCCTCAGCAAATACTTGGCTGTCAATCAATAAAATGCGAACGTGATTTATGACTCCTGAAAGTTGCTGAAACGAAATTTAAAAAATAAAATTGAAACTTTATTAATATGATTACTTGGCAAATACGAGTACGCTCTTCCTCAGTCCAATGGGCAGTTGGCTGTGTAACACCGGCATTTTGCTTTGCCCAACTAAGCACAGCCCTCCATACGTCCTCCTCTTCCAACGCTAACTAATCGAAAATGATTAAAAGCAGAAAAAAAACGTGAAAATGGATTACACAATCAGATGAAACCAAGTGTATTAAAGCTTCTTTCGGAAGATTGAGAAAGGCCGGTGTTTTGATGCATTCCAATGCATTTTCGCCTATATACGCAGTGCAACGGTCCTTGAAGTAACGGCCGCATTTGGCTTCTGCGAACGGTAAACATAATTAAGATTCGACGATGCCGATGTTTACCTGGAATTCGCTTTTCTAGTTCGAGAGCTAAGGGAAGAAAAAGCAGCGAATTGTGGATGCAGAGAGCATTGCGAATATGTTCTTCGCACAACTGTCTCAAATCATCGATTCCAAGTTCGTAGGAAATAGCGAGCACTTCGAATACATTACTGTCTTCGAGTATAATCTGCAAACAAGTAATGTAAAAATCGATGCTTCGAAGTTCGCACTCGACGGTAGAATGCATACTCTTCCGCAGTACACGTAGTAAAGCACTTCTCTCAACACCTCTGCTTTCGCCTGTGGGTAGCGAATTGAAGTCGGACTCCCAGCGGCGGACGGCGTCACCGATGCACCAGGCACTTTGCACACCTCCCCACGTTTCACATTTTGAAAATTGGCGCATCTAAAGGCAGCGAAACGACGTAGTTCAGAAGAAACGCATTAAAAATGAATTAAAACTTGAAAACGCGAAGCGGCGAGATGTACGCGTGAGGAATGCGGTATCATGCGGCGCATTTGTGTGAATACGTTTTGACAGAAAACTGCATGTAATACTTGTAACCGCGAAATTTATTGCGATTGTTCGCGATGTGCTTTCCTTCACTTGTTTACTACTATTATCTGCAGAAAACAGACATCGAGTGACCATTTGCAGCACTCTTAAGTAAGGGATTCGCATTCAAACACATTAACATAGGACAGGAACATTAGCGGCAACACAATGAGAGTGCTGCTGGTGTTCGCTGCTTTAATGCAAGCGCAACGAAAGAAAAGCAGCGAAACAAGAACATAAAAGCGAAAGCACGAGCGACGAATTACAAAACTTTTTCGGTCTCAATGTTATGAAAAGAAATGAAAGCATCGCGAGAGGATTGCAGTGAAACCAAGCGAAATGAAGAATTGAGTTGAGCTGTTGCTCTCCAAGTGATGAGTGCGATGTTCTTGTCTTCGCCGACACACGTTTTTACTTGACGCTTGTTTTTGTTCTCGTTCTCGTTTACAAAACAAGAAAATATGGTAAATCTTAGCTAAGCATTGAGCACTCATCAATAACTTCGGTGACAATCTAAAATCGAAGCGCAGAGAACAGCGTGCCGAAGGGATTTTTCACTGCGAAATGCAGACGTGGTGAATATTACGAACGCACGTCTCAATCGAACAGAAGCCAAAGACCGGCGTCCGCAATTCGAGAATCGCTTGTTTCGAAGATTACGCTCTCATAACTGAAAACTTATTTCGTTTCTTAATTTGCGAGATTTTCTGCGATTCGCGCAAAGCGTATTTTCGAAATGAAAGGATATTTGCAAAGGAGAACTCTTCATCCGCCGGGATTCAATTAAGAATCTAAATTAAATATTTATCCGCGCTTCGTTCCAGAATGAAACACATCGCGAACCGTTGCTGACGCTTTGCAAACAGAGTTTCAGCTAAATTACGTGGATTTCTGCTCATCAACAGAGCGGCAATTTTCGAGAATAGTTTCGACGTAATTGACAAAATTTTCGGGCTTCGCGACGCACAGATGCCCGCTAAACTCTTTGAGGTTATTTGTTCAAATGAAAGCGCGTCGGGTGATGTAATGTGAATAAAATGGAAACAAGCGTTAATAAGCAGCGTCGAACACTGACCGCTGCTATACGAGCTTCTTTCGCCGAGCGAGACGCAGGAAACGAATGGTCGCTTTGTTACTTGCTCTAATGAAACACTATACATCTTCTAAACGCAGCGTTTACGGTGCTTGCATTCTCTGTTTGCAGAGCGAAATCTCGCCACAATAATCGCGAAGGAAGCGAGCTGATTCGGATACACACTTTGAAAAAAAGTTCGGAGGTGCGCAACGGAAAACGAGGGTAAGAAGCAAAGCATCCCAACGCGCAATGGATCAACTTAATTATATGATCCTCAAAAGATATATCGTTCAGTTTTCAAAGGAAATAGAAAAGAGGATCAAATTGGCTGCAATTCAGCACTCGCTACTCGCCGAGAATAATCCCGAGCGTCCATTCAACGCCAGCGCGTCAATATTCATTCAATCATTACCGAAAGCGATCTTCGCTCCATTTAAATTTATGCAATCGCTCAAAATTTTGATCACTTTTTTCGATGAGCGCAATTGACGCGATAGAAGAAGAGTGCAAGTGTGAAGTGATTCGCCATTCTCGCAATATACCTGCTCGAAGCAGTTCATAATCGATATTTGAGAAGCACGCTTTTGTATGCTTCGTTACGTGTTATAGAAACAATGTGCAAAGAGGCATTCAACATAAACGACTCGTCGAGATTTTAGATCGCATACACACCTTAATTGCGCTCATTTACTATTCGTGTTGAATGATGCCGCGGCATAACGACGTGTTTACTGACGTTTACACATTTCAATAAACATTTCAATGAAATTATCGGCGAAAACACGGCGCAATGAGTCGGCTAATATGGAAAACTCGCTCGCGTCCATCTCATTGCCGATGCGTAATCAATCAATTAGACCGGTTGCGACGAAAGGTTTTCTAATATCAAATTTGACGGGTGAAAGGATAAGGGGAAGAGTGAACAGTGGATGAGTTAATGCTGCTTCGAACGGCACGGCGAACAGATAAAAGAAACGAAACCGTTCGAGAGCGAAACTGAACTTTATACGCACAGCATATGGAATGGATGAATGACCAATGCTGCGTTCAATTCTCAGGAGAAATTGGAAAAAGAAGGGCGAAGAAAATGTAGGGACATTACGGTATAAGCCAATATTACAACATCAATCTGAGGAAATAAACATACATCAGTTTCTTAAAGCTGCACTTTAACTTTTCTTTTTTTTCGCAAATGTTGCAAGTCACTTCTCTTCGCTGCATTCTTCAAGAAAGTTTACCTTAAGGGAGGCATTAACTCTTATGTTATGTATACTGAGGGACCGAAAACTGCAAGGGTCGAATGCTCGCGTTTCTACTATTCAAACCTATGCAATAACAAGAATTCGTTGCTAGGGAAACTTGCAGTTTGCTTTGCTTTCAGAAACTCGCTGTCTTCATAAAGTACACGCATTACTCTGTAACTCTTTGCATTCCCATTAATTTGTAATTCGAGACGCGAAAGCGAGCAATACTTCACTTGCTTCGCTGTAAACACTGCGTTATTGCTGACATGGGCTTTGCTCACCTTAAACTCGTTGTTTCGAGCGCTAAATTCGCAAAAAAAAGCTCCAAACTTCGATTGTATTGAAGCGCGCAGTAAAAGTAATTGCATTTCGTTATTCAATTTGTGTTTATTTCGCAATAAGGCAAAACAAAACGCATGTTTCAATCGAATGCACGCAAATTCTTGTTCAATTTGTCCGCATTGAAGTGAATGTCTTTCGACGCCTGTAATGCTACTTTCTCGCAATGCTCAATTTCAGGCGCCGACGTTTCACAGTTTTCATCGCTTTGTGTGCATTAAAAAAAAAAAAGCTGAAAATGGATTGCTACTTTATAACCATAATCGAGTTTAGAGCACCTAATCACCGCTAATTGTGAGCGCACGAGAAGCAAGCAAAAAGTTTGAATTGTTTAGCTAAAGAAAGAGAAAGAAATGATTTGCTTTTGATTGCTTACAGCTGTATTCGAGTGGAAATATTTCTCTTGTTTTTTAATGATTCGCGAACGCAAACAAAATTTGCATTGCAAAGCGAAAAAGCATGAATTTGAAAATTAAACATGAGCAAGAAGTGCGATGGTTGCGTGAATAGCGATAGGTCGTAATTGGAAAGCAAAGAAGTTAATATGAGAGCAAATGTCGTTAAAGAGGAAGAAAAGAGGACCGCTGAAAAGCATTTTCGGCGAACTTAGTGAATGCACGATTCGATTTATGTTTTGCTGTTTTTATGAAAGCGTCAGTGGCGCAAGAAGCGAGCTCAGAAAGTACATTGTTTCGCGTGAAAGCAATATTTCACGAGTAGCCAATTTTTTAGTGCGTGATGTAAACGACGGATGATATATGTGTGCAACTTTCCATTAATACTCTATTTCTATACGTTTGCTATTCACTCTTAGCGCTCGTCCGCTTTACAATCGATTTGTGGAAGACAAACATCGAAGAAGCATCTGTCTGTTCAACTTCATCTTCCGCACTTTACAAGACAAACATTTTCAATGAAAAATAAAGCGAAACGTAGAGTAGAGTGAAATGTTATTTTCAGAACTGAACCCAGCTGAAATGTATGCACAATTTATCGATTGAAGCGTACGCCAAGTCAATAAAGTGAAAATTTTCATGTTTATGCATATTTTAACAAATTTTTATACGCTCGCCGCGCTTTCCACGCCTCGGCAAAATTGACCTCTGCCGCCGCCGCTGCTGCTGCTTTCGCAGCTTCGCCCATTTCGTCGGCAATGAGAAATTCAACGACTTTGTGATCGGCGATAAAATTCGGAGAATTCGCGAGAAGAAAGTTTATGTGTGGAGAGCGACGGAAAGCAAATGGCATTTGTCGACGTGTGAAAAGGGCAGACTGCTTTCACGGCTGCACTTGCATCCATTCATTCCCACTGTTATTGAATATCGAGAAGAAAATAAAGAAAACGATGAGGCAACGTTTGTGATCGTCTCTTCGCTCGAGAAGCACTCAAACAGACTCGCGAAAGGCGAGAAAAGTTGAGGGTAAACAAAGATGCGGAAAAGGGTAGCGAAGATGGAGCGCTTCTCGAGCGAACACGAGTGCAGAGAGGGATGAGATTTGAGAGGTTTAAGGTGAAGGAGGCTTGCAGCAAAGCAAATCCCTCAAGTGTACAATAAGTGAATATCGGGCCGATTGACCGCTTCTAATTTGATCACACATTCATTTTCTCGTTATCTGAAAATGAGAAGCAGAGAATGCAAAGCGAAGCAAAGAAAATGAGCAACTCGCTCTCGTGATTTCGCTTGTTTTTGTCGCTTCGTTCGCGAGCGGCAATCAATCAAAACTCTTGAGGTGAAACGCGAGCGCTGTGACAAGGGGTAAGAGGAAATTTAACGAAAGCAAACAGAAAAATGGTGCTGCAGCGAGTCGCTTGCGCGAAACGCAACTTATTTTAATTATGCAAAAAAGAGCGAACGCGAATGCAATCTTTTAGCTTTGGCAAACGTAATTTGAATAAGAAATGGAAAAGTAAAAAGCGAAAGCGAGTTGCAAACAAGCGAAAGCATCGCAGAGCACATCGAAGCTCGCGAAGGTATCCGTCGAATTAGCGAAGCGAATGCATAGATTAGAAGCAGCGTAGAAGAGACAGCGGTGAGACTCGCCTTTAAATTTTGCATCTGTGCCTGGAAACAATGCATCATTTGCCGCACAAAGCATTGCAAATCGATACGCAATATAATATGGAAGAGGAGGAGAAGGAGGAGGAAAGAGCTATTTGCGGTGATCGGCGAACGAAGTGGATTCAAAGCGAGAGACAACGGCAATAAAATGTAAATGAATTGAAAGCTCGGTGGTTACCTTCGCATCAATACATACTTTGTTCTCGTTTTGCCGCACTCAAACAATTTTCGCACATTTATATGTGTCAGTGTATGAGCGAAAACTTTTTCCACTCGCTCAAAAAATGTCAAATTCAGCGTTTTGCAAAAGAACGCGCTCGCTGCTCGTAGAGTAAACTCACGTTTTCATTTTCCGATTGCGAGCGATTCGCGAAGCAAAGTATCGCTAATTGAGTTTCCTTTTATTCCATAGCCCGAAAATGAGACGAAAAGTGTCGTTGAAAACCGACTTTAGCATCGATTGGCGTATTTTATGGCTGAGAAAATGCATTATGAAAGCAGCGAAACATCGAAATGAATTCCGCGTCTAATTTATACGCCATCAAATGTAGTTTGCGTCTGATTATTAACTCGATATCAGTGTGTATAACTCGTGTGAAAGGTGGAAAGAAAAATGGTTTATTGGACATCAAACACTGGCATTTGTGTAATTCTGAAGGATTTCTCGGATTACGAAAGTCGGATTGCGCTCAGAGCATTTTAATGACATCATCGGAATTAGGAAGAGGCGCATTTGTTTAAATGACAATGTCTTTATAGCGTTCATAAATAAGGATAAAAAACAATGTTTTCGAAGCGCTTGCAACAAGCGACTTCACTCCGCTCGTCAACACTTCTTTGACAAACGCTGCCGAAACGACGAGCGGCGCTTCTCCGAGTTCGCAAAATTCTCAGAACGAGCATTACCTTAATTAATTCTTCGCGCGCCGCTCAACAACGCCGCTATCGTGAACGCTTTCGCTCGTCGCGATTGATAATTTATTGCTAAACTTAAATTTGCTGTTTGACGAAAAAAATGTTTAAAACGGTATCGGTCGCGCATCGTGATTAATCACAAAGCAAATGTGTCGAGAAGAGAAGAGCTTTTCTTTTCGCTCGCAAACTTTACTTATTCTGTCGACGTCTCGTTTCCGCAACAAAAAGTTGTGCAGTTAAGTCGAGTGCATTTCAAAAGTACGACAGTATCAGTGATGAGTTCGAGTCGATGAGCGCGGATCGAAGCTCGCAAATTGCATCAAACAATTAGCGAAAACGGTTGCTTTCGCTGTTCGCAGACGTGTCTCTCTGGCGCGCATAAATTACACCGAGAAAATTTGATAAATCGCATCGTTTGGAAAATATAAAACATCGCCGCGCTTGTTTGCATAAAAAATTGTCGACTGCGAGCGAAACAAGAAAATAGGCATGAAAGTAATGAAAACGCAGTAATATTTTTTACTCAACATTCAAAATTTATTCACTTTATCATAAAATTTAAGGCGAGCTTATTTCCTATTCAAAGCGACGCGAATGCTACAGTTGTAAGTCGTGTGCGAGTGCAATTTTTCAACGGTCGATATTTTCGTTGTTTTTTCGCCGCTCTCTGCAAATGCTCGCCTCAAAATGTCGTCGACGAGCATTAAATTAAAAGCTTTTATTTTATTGCCACGCGATGCGTTCTCGCAGTGCTCACCTTTGCGAGCAGATTTGCTGCGGCGAAAGCGGCCGCGGATTCAATGTATTGGAAAAGCGTTGTAAGCAAAAAGTTTTTGCACGATTTGAAACAAAACAGAGAGGGAAAGCGGCGGCGAAACATTTTTGCTTTTGATAAATTTAGTGGCTTCTTAATAGAAAAGAAGCGCACAGATGCTGCGAGATGAGCGAAGCTGCGATGGCAAATAAGAGAGCTCCGAGCGACAAGATGCTTACTTGCCACAAATAACTTGCAAAGCGCATAAATTCTGGCCAAAACTCAATATACAAACAGGGTGCATAAAATTATGCTGCACAACAGTGACGATAAGTTGCATTCGTAAATAGATGCAGAATATACACTCGCGAACGAGTGACGGATGAATGTGTGCAACTTGCGTTTCGCTGTACTTTTATTAAAGTTTAAATGAAACGGAAACGCTGCGTTCGATGGAGTTTGATCGACAAGAAATAGCGAAATCTCGAGAAAGCGATCGGAGACAGCGATGTCAAAGCAACGAACGGCAAGCGAAGCGAACAATCGGTGACAGCAAAGGTATCGAGGCGCAAACAGTGAACGCACAAACTGCAGCGAGATTATTGATTTAGATGCCGAGGAGTCGTCAAACATCAAATGCAGTGATAATCGAGTTCTAAGTTGTGTGATGGAGGATACCTGTCTTTGATCAATGATTCACACTTTGTGTTTAACTTCGTCAGCGCTCGCCATTCACCGCGCCGGCTGCGAGCGCGAGCGGAGAGCTTCATCTGCCAAAAACAAGTGACTCAACAAAGAGTCCGGAACCTGTAAACAATCGGCACGGCAAATCAAATGTTCTAGGCGCGCATTGAAAGAATATTGAATTCGCTCTCGTCACGCCATTGTCCGCTAACTCAATTTCGATTTGTAAATATGTGTTTAATAAGTTGACGAACGAACGATTCATTGAGCGAATGCGTCGAATTGCAAATAAATTTTAGCGCTGAATTGCACTTGACAATATAAGGTTGCTTCGGTGCGAATGCGAGGCTTATGCAGAGAGAGAAAAGCAAAAGATTTGGTGCTTGTGCGAGTTCATTACTGTGGACATGCATTACTCGCAAAGAGTGACAGAATGAAAGCCGCGCTCGCGAATCGATCACTGACGCTACCGTAAGCCGCTTACATTCGGCACTTTGTCCGGCTACGCTTTTGCGACAGTAATGCATCGAACGTGTGTTGTAGCGTTCAATCTCAGCCGAAGATAGTGTGCGCGTACTTCCTTCATTTCGCTGCAATCGCTCGCTGCATCTTCGCTCGCGATTAATTTCCCGTTTTCTTCGCACATTCTTTTCACAATTGCCGTACAATTTGCTTGACACTTCTATTTTTCTTTTTCGCGGCGCTCTCTTATTTAAACATATTTTGCATCGCTAAAAATGATTGCGCTAATATTTCACACTTTTCAAAACACGTCCAACTTGTGCACTGCCTAAGTTTGCGCTGCAAATATTGAAAGTTTCGATTCGCGGCGCAGCACTTTTGTCGCAGCGTTTCATTCCTTTTTCATCTCGCAAACAGAGCGGAGAGCAGTTCGCATAATTTCTTGCTTCCAGCTTTTCGCGACAAATTGCATAAAAGCGAGAAAAATGAAAATAATTATGAGTGAAGAACAAGGCTTCATACATTATTTCAACTCGAGTATTTCACTGCGGATACAACGGTTGCAAAGCTGCGATAGCCATCGCGCTCTCAATAAGCGACAGCGCATTCCGTGTGTTTGATGGAATGCTATTTGCATAACTTTTATTGAATCGAAATGAACGGCGGCCGAAATTACTGCTGTCGCTCGCCGCTCATCATCATCCAAGCGTTCGATTAATCTTTCATTTTACGCGGAAAGAAATGAAAAGCAGACAAAAGCGTCGACGAGCGTGGCTCATCTCGTCAGCGGCTGGATTCATTGCACTCCGACATTGACGGATTAAAATTCGCAGAGTTTATGAAAATTCAATTAATGAGTGTGCGTTTCGACCGCCGTCAAGTGCAATGTGCAGCAGCAGTGCGCTCGAAGACGACAATCTTTCAGCGAACAATAATCTGTCATTTGGCGAACGACAGAAACGAAGAAATACGAGTTTATTTGTAAAGAAACGCAACTTTTTCGCCGGGTTTCATTCAATTGAAGAGATAAATTGAGAGCAGAGAAAAGAGTGGAAACGAGAGTGTTGTTCGAAGCAACAAAACGAGAAAGTATCGAATTCGAGTCTAAATATTGTTTATCACAGTAAAACAACCATAAATTACTCTTTTAAATCACTGCTCACAAATCAGCTTTACTCGGCTTCTCGCAATCGATCACATTTCGCTCCTTTCGCTCGCCTCACTCTCGCCTCGTCTCGCGCTCGCGTTGCGACGCACCGCACTCGCCAACAGCTGCGAGCGGGATGCGGACTGCGACGCACACAGCGGAACTCGCCTCGTTCTCAGCATCAGACGGTGAGCGTAGAGCGGAATCTCTTCGCGGCCGGCGATCAAAAGCACGTCGCTCGATTCGCGGTCGTTAAGCAGCGATTCGAGGTCTTCGAGAAGTCGCGAAATGCCAAGCGTCGCTTTGTCGGCCAAAAACTTGTCGAAATGTCGGACGGAGGGCAGCGATGAGGAGGACACGTTTCGAGAGCCCATTTCTCGCAATTCGCATTTCGGACACTCACTCAAACAATAAACGCCACTTTCGCTTCGCCCCGAATGCGGACCAATCGGCGCGCGGCGCGCGCTGTTCGAACGCAGCGAGCGACGTCCTCATCAATGGATGCGCTTCGAGACGCCGAGAAATGAGCGCTCGAAACGAGTGCACTTTCGCTCTCCTCTATCTGCGTTTATGTGCGTGTATTGTGCTGAGTCCGTCGTTAACCGACAACGACCGTTGAGTGCCCGAAGCAAGAGCTTTTTTCAAATGACCACTCCATAAAAAGTTTTTACATTTACGTCTTCTCGCCGCCCGCGAAAAAAGAAAAACTCATTCAACTTCACATATACTCTCGCACTTAACATCGCTCAGTGTTCGAGTGTGTAAAGCCATTGAAATAGTTGGCGTGCACTCGTTTTTATTCATAAGTTATGAACAGTTTGCGGCCACAGCGAACTCAGCCAAAAGCAGTTCTTATCTGCGAAAGCGCGAGGCGAAGAAAAACGCTGACTGAAAATCAATTTTTAATCGCGAAACGTTTGTTTGGAGCAGAAATTGCTTAATTTTATTCACTTTTAAGTGGTCGAAATTGTTGTTTTAATATTTAAACGTCCATTGAATTGGAATTTTCAAAAAGCACTTTCACTTGCAATTCTCGAGCGATGCAAACACAAACTCGAATTCGATTGAAAGCTTTCGCTGTAATAAGTTTAATTGAGTGAAGTCATTGAAAAGCTTTCCGTCTTCGCTCAAATTGCGATTATTTTTGCGAATAGTTTGAATTCGAAATGCTCGAAAACTTGGCTTTCTTCACCGAGTCGCTGAAAAACGATCGCCGAAGAGATAAAAAGTTTCGAGCGGCTGCATTCGAATCGAGACGCGTCTCGAGCGAAGCAATGAAGCGCCGCGATTGATTAAAGAAAAGTGTAAAGCGTTTAATTAATTTCTTGCTCTCGACGATAATGAATGCAATGAAAGTTGAGTTTAATTGAAACCATAAATGCGAGCGAGCAAAATCAATGAGCATTTATTTTGCTTTAAATATAATGAAAACCATGTTTGAAAATGAATTCAAAAATGCGATAAAATGTGTATGCGAGATAATGTCGAAAAATGAAAGCGCAAATAAAGCTTCACAAGTGTTGGAAATGAGCAAATTACAAAATAATAATGAGAGAATTAAATCGCAGAGATGCGCTTTTAATGGCTGCAAAATATCGATTCGCTCACTCGGCTACCATTCGAATTAATATTCGCACGAAATGAATGGAAAACACTGTGAATTGGTCAGAAGTGGAGCAAACAGCGGCGCACCGAAGTGCACAGCTTTAGAGGTCAGAGAATCGTCGAATGTGAGGTAAATTGAAAGGCACTTGAAAGGAAGCGAGAATTGTCATGCATTTCAATCGAGTGACATTAAGTGCGCACTGTTTTGAAGCGAATTGTTCTAAGCAAAAAACAGAGTTCACGTACTTTTCGTCGAAAGTGTGCAGCGGAGAAAGTAATGCAGCGAAATAAATTGCAATTCATTCCCGCAGTGTTGACAAATTGAGTAATTTACTCATTCACTGTGTGCACTGATTTTCAAACGCAATTAACCTCTAATTCGCCGCTTTTTGTCGTTTCAAATATATTTTACGCGAATTATACGCGCGTGTATTAAAGCGAACGTTTAGTTGACCAGATTAAAGAGGCTAAAAATTTATTTTCGAAGCGTGCCTTCAAAAACATCGCAGCAACAGGAAAATCCATACGCGCAATGATTGCCTCTGTTTACGATGCACACATCGCTTTTCGTATTACTCAGATTGGCGATAAATTCGCGAAGAAACGGCGAATTCAAGTTCAAGTTTCATTAAATCTGCTTTTTATCGCGCTTATAAACTGCGAACGGTAATTAAGCTCACAATTCATCTCAAATGAGAGTGAAGAGAATAATGGAGGAAATCCTCATTTAAGAATTTCTATAAACATCATATTTAATTTCGGCTCGTCAAAACCTGTGACTGAAAATGAAGTGATTCATTCGCAGTACTTGCTTATTCATCCATTTTTTAATTGCAATTAACTGAAGCCCTAGCTGCTGAGCCGAAAGCGACTAGCGATGTTCGCTTGTTGTGTGTGATTGCGAAAAAGCAATCGATCGCGCGAAACTGTTTTACAAAGCTTATTTTTTATACGTAAGGCGAGCGAAGAACACTGACGCCGATACTTTCATAAGCGCTCCGTAATGCCATTCAAAAGCAAACATTGGTTGCATAATTGAAATTTTTCAAAAGTTTATTCTTTCTTGCGCTCAAATCACGAGCGAGAGAGCATCAGCAAAGCTGTCGAACGAATTTCAATTTCGCGTCTATTCGAAAACTAAAATGAGAATCGAATCGCTTCTTCTAGCGAAATTGTGCGAGATTTTTGAGAATTTCAAAAACTGACACTCGACTGTGCACTCAACACGATGTAAAGTTAATTATTGCATCGAGTGAGCAAGTATATTGCGTTGAGTTTTAGATTGATTTTCGCTTGTATCGAATGTAAGGCGAGAAGAATTTCAGTTAAAAAGCAGAAAAGTTTGGCGAATTAATTAACGAGTCGAAAATAGGCGAAAGATTGATCGAAAGAAACATCGAATGCCCGTCAAGTGATTTATTGCTTTTTGAACGGCGCGCATTCAAGCGCTCGCTGCTCGCAATGCAAAATCTTTGCGAAAATGTAAACTTTGCAGTTTTCGTGCTTTTCAAAAAACGAAAAAATTTCCGAATGCATTCATTGAGAAGTTGAATAAAGATGAAAGCAAACTGCCAAAAAAGTGATCGTCTCGCGTTTCGGGATAAAAATCTGTAAAAGCAGCGTTGCTTCGTATGTTTACACGTTTTTCTTGATGCTTTTCAGACAGCATGAAAGCGAAAACAAGCTTATTTTGAAAGCAAAGATGCTTCGCCTCCATTTATTTCATTTAGTGTTTTCGAAAAATTGATTTCACAAACAAAAACAGAAAGCGTTTTGTATTTCAATGTTTTCGAATTTATTAGGCATTCGGAGCATTGAAATACAATGCGCTCGAAAGCGAATCGAACAAATTCGCTCTCAATTAAAGCTGACAGCACATGCAAATAGCGCCGAACTTCTGTTGCGACAATCGTGTCATTCATTGGTACTTAGCTTCGCAATATCGCTTTGAATTATGGAGTAAATAAAGCCGAATTAGGCGTGATAATAATGCGGCTACAGTTTTGCTTTGCTTAGCTCATTCATCGAAATAGTTTGACGCAAGTTTTCAAAGCTATCAATCGCGCATTCAAATAACGTTAGCGGCGTGAAAAACAAAGCTAAAGAGCATAAAAACTCGTATCGTTTCGCCAGAAAAAAATTGCAGCCGTTCAAGCATTCATTGAGACCATAAAATAAGACATAATCGTGAAATGCACACCTTGAAAAAAGAACAAATGAGTTGCGTAACTATCTACAAAGCAAATATTAGTAGTAAACGGTGCTCAGTTAGCAATTTGAAAGCCTTCTCACACTCGTTTTATTCTTGTTAAATTGCAATATGCGGTTTTCCAAATTTAAGCGACCTTCCATAAGAGCTCATTGTGAACACATTTTCGAAGCTGCTTTTCAACAGTAAATCCATTTGCCGAAAACTTTTCAATGCGCACTTTTAATCAAGTTTAAAGCGAGTGAAAAATGGCTGCAAACACAATAGAACGGCGAAATAAGTTTTTTAGCTGCTCGAAATTATCTTTTCTGCTCAACTCGCGAGCGTTATGTGCTAGATTGAAAAAAGTGCTAAAGTGAACGCGTCTAAAGCGGTAAAAGTATCCATTTCTCGAGCATTGAAATGCAAAAAACTGAATTCTCGATTAAGTATAGCTTATGTCGAGACTTAGTGACAGTAATGCGCTGTAAACGGAAGCGATTAGCGAAATTGATGTGTGCATATGTCTTGTGCGAGTTGGAAATGAATATGTCTCAATTAAACGCGAATGAAAAAGATGTGGAGCGCAGAAATCAACTCTGAGGCCGGTGCGCGCTCCGATTTATTGTTTCGAGCGAACAGCGAAAACATTGCAAAGCGGACTGCGATAAATGAGCATTTTAAAGGAGCGAGGCTCCACTTTTCAAGAATGTGCCTCGGCGAGCAGTGAGGACGAGAGCAGATACACAGCGAGAGGAGTGTCGCAGCTGTCGACGAATTTTTGTTACATAAAATGTGATTGAAAATTTTTGTGTGCAGCAGCAAAACACGGCTTGTTACGAGTTACAAATAATTGCTTCCGATTCGCCGTAAAGATAAGGATAATTTAAGAGCGAAGATGGCAAAGAATCGCCAAACTCTCACTCACTCTCTCTCTCTCTCTTTCATTGACCAATGCTCACATTAATTACAGTTAACGATTAACGGTTGCAACACTGCGTCGCGAACATCGCGGGACACACTGTGCAATAAATTTGAGTTTATGAAAAAAATGAGCGCTTCTCTGGTTTCCACCAGAGACAGTAACGACGAAATATGTTCGTGCAAATTCTTAATACCAACCAATCGTGTAATGAATGTTGCGTTCAATCGACGATTGCACTCGATTCAAACGCTCACAATGACAAATTCGTGACCAGCCAAATGTTATCGTCGCACTCGGCGAAATGCGCGCTAAAAACGTATTTCGCGGAATAGAACCGCAAAATTAACCGAAAAAAGATACTCGCAGTTGGGATGCGGTCACGCCGCGCTGCATTTATCATTCATTCGCATCACACTTATTTTGCAGACACTGTGTAAATTGATCGCTGTTTGTATTAGCCTTACGTACATTTCTGTCAAACCAACAGTTGCTGACACACTTTCGCTTTATCTTAATTATGCACCGAAACATGGCTTCTTCTGCTGCTAATTCACTGCGCTACTTCTGGCGAAATGTGCAAATACAGTTCGAACAGAATTTTGCGCTTTACTCGAATGTTGCGAAACTCGAAAACTAATCGGACGCAAGAAAATTGCAATTACGATGAAAAATATTTGCATTCAGATAACACGTAAGTTAATCTCGAGTTTGAAAAGCCATTTTCTCGTTGAATTAACACAGCTCTCGATAATGAGCGAGCAAAAGTTGGTGTGAACAAGCGTTGGAGGAGCGTATTTTGTATCCATAATTAAAGGTACACAATGTATGCAAATGTGCCGTGCCGGAGTGCGCGAGAGAAACGAGACACGCAGTTTGGCTGCAGGCGTTCGTTGCTTCGGCCGGCGATCAGTGTGTCGCGGCGATGGTGAGCGCAGTGGTGTCTGTCGAGTGTGTTGCTGCATATGAAAAGGGTTGCTTGTGTCGTGGTGTTCAGTGCAGTGGACTTAAAGTTCGGAAAATTGTAACAATAAAGTGAGCGTTAAACTCGGGAAGGGAGAGCGCGAGAGAAAGCGAGAGAACGCGGACTTAGATACAAGCAAATTCATCATCGATTTTTCTTCTGGAAGCGAGTTTCTGTTAGCAACCATCGACTGAGGCTCGCGTTCGTCTTCTGTTTTGGCGAACAACAAAAACGCGAATCAGGAGCAGAGGCGAAGAGCATCACATCGCTAGAGTCAATTTTGCTTCACCGTTTCGCCGGTGTTGGAAAAGCAAAGCGAAAGGAGTGAACAGAATCAACAGTGAGTGCTGCGAGTGAGGAGGAAATATGCTCGGCGAGTGTGTCAGTCCCTCGGGTGCTCCAAGTACTTGTTAAAAATCCAAAATGTCTTTTCTGGTTGCGAACCGCCTACTGTCAGATCACTGTTTCGCCGCTTTCTGGGCATAGTCAGAGAAGACGGAGTCTGCATCCGACGCTTTCTCTTTCTCTCTCTCTCTCGCGCTGCATATGCATTTGAGCACATCTCTGCTCTGCGTTCGACAGCCAGCGATTAGCCAACTCACTGTAAGTCCGATTCTTGCTCTTTCAACCCTTTCTCGGATTAAAGCGTGTTTTGATAGCAGACAGCGGGAATCGTCGCTGTGCTCACCTCGAACTCAGCGAAAGTCCACAAGCAGAACACTTTGTGGACGCACACATTTTCCTAATGCCGAGTGCTCGAATGCGGTGCGTTTAAAGTTTACTTAAACTTTGACGGTCTCAAATCTGCTTATCTTCTCGTCGCCGAACGAGTCACTCTCATTCTTCTCCATTCTTCGCGATTCTGTAAAATGAGTGCCAGCAAACTCTTCGCTTGCTGCATTCTGCTCGCTGCCTTCACTCGTGTCAAACCGTCGACGAGCTTTGCTACGCAGAATGAGAAGGAACGCTGCGAGGAAATCACCATTCCAATGTGCAGAGGCATCGGCTACAACCTCACCTCGATGCCGAATCAATTTCATCACGACACACAAGAAGAGGCTGGCCTCGAAGTGCACCAGTTCTGGCCGCTGGTCGAAATTCAGTGTTCGGATGATTTGCGATTCTTTTTGTGCTCGATGTACACGCCAATTTGCATTGACGACTACCAGGGAAGATTGCCAGCATGTCGCTCGGTGTGCGAAAGAGCGAAAGCCGGTTGCGCACCTATCATGCGACAGTACGGCTTCGCTTGGCCCGAGCGAATGAATTGCGAGGATTTGCCCAAATACGGCGATCAGGACAATCTTTGTATGGACTCTAAAGAAGGAGCGGCGCCTTCGCAACCCAGCGACACTTACAGCAACGTTCCGACAGCGGCTCCAACGAAACCGAGTAGTCCGAAAGATCAGAAAGATAGGACTCGCTACAAGCCGAACCGAAATTACAAAGGAAACAGACAAGACCGGCTGAACCCAAGCAAGGGGCCGACGCCCGGATTGCCCCCTAGGTTTGAAGTTGCCAATTGCAAATGCGAGTGTCGAATGGTACCATTCACCGATGTGATGGACAGAAAGTATTACAATCGAGTTGAGACTGGCACTGTGCTCAATTGTTTGCATCCTTGCGATAGCGTCTACTTCAGTGACAAGCAACAGTCACTCGCCACATCCTGGATCACTGTCTTCGCCATTGCGTGTGCGGTCACCACGAGTTTGACGGTGCTCACGTTCATCACCGATCCTGAAAGGTTTCGCTATCCCGAAAGGTCGATTATTTTCCTCTCTGCATGTTATCTCATGGTTTCGATCGGTTACATCGTTCGATCGTGGTTGGGTCACAGACCGATCGCTTGCGAAGAAAATGTGATCAGATACCAAGCAACTGGACCAGGAGCCGCCGCTTGTGTCACAGTTTTCTTGCTCATTTATTTCTTCGGCATGGCAAGCTCAGTGTGGTGGGTTATTTTGACTCTCACATGGTTTCTAGCCGCTGGCCTGAAGTGGGGCAATGAAGCCATCGCCGGCTACTCGCAATACTTTCACCTGATCGCATGGTTTGTACCCACAGTGAAGTCGATAATAATACTGGCTCTGGGAGCGGTCGACGGCGACTCGTTCACCGGCATTTGTTACGTCGGAAACCAGGACATCAACAATTTAAAGAACTTTGTGCTCATTCCTCTGTGCGTATATTTGGGTTTGGGTTTCGCCTTTCTTTTGGCAGGATTCATTTCTTTGTTTCGAATCCGAAATGTGATTCGTCAACAAGCACGTGCCAAAGCCGATAAGTTGGAGAAGCTAATGATCCGAATTGTCATATCCTCTATTCTGTACATCGTGCCGGGATCCATCGTAATTGCATGTTACTTTTACGAGTTTTACAACCGCGAAAAGTGGGACAAAACGTATAACTGTCGCTGTGCCGTTCCGCATTCGGAGCCGTTTTACTTCGTCTTTTTGCTCAAATACATCTCGTGTTTGGTCGTGGGCATCACTTCCAGCTTCTGGATCTGGTCGGGCAAGACCATTGAGTCGTGGAGCAGGTTCTACGGACGATTTTGCTGCGGTACAAGTTCAGGTAGCTCTCGCAGCGGCACGAGCCAATTGATTATCGGCAGTCAATATATAGGCAATAATCAAAGAACTTACAAACAGATTCCTAATCAACAATTGCAGCAAGCCTACTCCTCAGCTAGTCACATCGCTCATTTGTCACACTCCGGACCTCATTCCAAACAGTTGCCACTTTCTCACGTTTGAAATGCGACCGAATTGTAGTCGAGAACATTCGCAGCGCCGCATCCAAAATCAAACGCCGGTCAGTGTTCGGCAAACGCTTTTACTGCCGAGCTGTGACCTGCGAGGAAACATATCAGATTAGGACTGCTGTTGCCGCCATAAAGTGAACAACGTGTCAGCCTCTTTTATACCTCTCGCGATGCAAATGCAGTGTATTATCGCAGTTGTATTTATATTGTACAGTGTAATGTCCATTTCGCTATTTGTACGATGTATTTGTGCGTAGAATAAGAGAAAGCTGACGTTTTAAAGACGGAAGTCGGGATAATCCGTGAGTGTGCACTTTTCACGTCGAGTAAACCGGCGGCTGCGATGCACCGAAAATCGCAATGTTTAATGCATTTGCGGGCGAACCTGGCGATCACTGCACTGGATGCGTCGCTCGTTCCCTCATACAGTTGCTTTGTCTCGTAGCTTTGTGCAGAACACAAATGGCACTGGCCACCGATTGGACGTGGCGTGTACAGTGATTGATTAGTCTCCCGTAAAACGAGTGTGTACCATTACTCCCACAGTTGGTGCGCTGTACCTTCTCATAATTAAGCACGTTCTCGGCATCGATGTTCAGCTCGCCTGTGCTGCAATTACAGCTATACTCGCTTCAAGTAACAAAGCTGAACCTCATTACTGATACTACCTCGAAGCCTCGAATTACACGCTTGTGCGACAATAACCGGTGGCTCTCTCGTCTCGCGTTCGTCAAACATCGCGACCTGCCTCCGATTTCGGGCAGCTCGCCAGTGTCACTGTTTGCGCTGTGATTGATGTCGAATCGAGAAAAGTGTCGCGAAGCCGCATCTCGAGTTCTACTCCACACACACATTACGCAATGAAATATTAATTTCTAGTAACAGAGTATAGGCCGTGTGCCACTGCGGTTTGCTCTCGGTGTGCGACTCGTCGCTGATTGTCGAGTGTTCGCCTCGCTTGCTTTCGGTTATGTCGCAAATGCAATCGCAATCATAGGAGAAGCGATACACACACATCTACCGATCTATTAAATGTCACTCATTGCAATTGCCTCATTGACACCACGTTGCGAACTCGACAGCGATCGACGACAGTAATAACGTGTGTAAAGAAGGCGAAAGACGCAATTGTAGGAAGAAGAGAGCGAAGACTGTAAAGGGGACCAAACGAGATGAATGGAAGCTACATTCCGTCTGTTCCGCTCTTCACTCGAGTAGCATTTTCATAATCAGTTTCCGATTGTCACATCAAATATTACGAAACCCAAGTGAATGTAAATAGAGTACAGTTACAGTACAAATTGTGTATACGATTAATTGTATTCGAAAATGGTTCTCGCTGCGAACATAGCGACTGTGAATTATTCGATTTTGTTTGCGTAAATTTGCAATTAGTCGCCTCTGATTACGATTATTTGTAAAATTAGCGAAAAGTGATACCACCAAACAGGGTCTTCAGTATGCTGTATAATTGTAATCGGCCATCGATTCTCGTTTGCATTTCTATTGCTTTTTCTTCTTGTATTTATGTAAATATGCATTTTGATTAATTAACTCACTGCAGTCGTTCATTGTTCCGTAAATCGATGTTCCTTCACTTTTCTGATATAATTGTGCGAATTATTCTCGTTTCGATTGCGACCGAGTCTCGGTCACAGCCAAGTACAGGGTACATTCATTCTGCTTTTCGATCTTCGCTTTTTACGCAAATTACGTAAATTATCAATTTTTTAAACAATTGTTACACAGTCGACCTTTTTTAAGATTGATGTACGAACCGATTCAAACATTGTCTGTATTCGCGTTGTTTTCACCAGTTTCACGGCAGTTTTTCACGTTTATAAAACTAATGTACGAGCGAATCGACTGATTCGAGTTTTTAAGTTTTGAGAAAAATAAATAAATGAAAGTGATTTGCAAACGGCAAGCGAAGGAACAGTTCGCCGGCCAAATTGGATAAAAGCAGCGAACAATCGGTCCGTCGGTCGCTGCGCTCATTTGAATCACAACTGCTTTTAAACGCGCTCCTCTCGACTGCGAACGCGGCGACGGGCATGAAATTAGCGATCGAATTACGCACTTTTTGCTGGATGCGAGTGCGTCTACCCCCAGATTTCATCTCTTCCACAGCCGTCAAAAGTGTTTTAAATACGAGAGCGTTTCGCCCGCGTTCGCGAACGAAAAGCTCACTGCAGTTTAATGCTCATGCTTTACACGCAGTGTGCGATATGACTGAAAAGGGTTCTTCAAAAAATCGTTTTGATTGTATTTTTATTTAAATACGCATTCGTTTCAAACTATTTTCCGCATTTATCACTCTTCGCTCTTTCCGCTCGCCTCATCTCGCCGCTGAAAACTGCGCGAAACTTGCGACGGCAGGCGCTGCGAAGGTAGAGGAACCAGATGAGTCGCTGCTTTTTAGAAAAATCTGATTATTTGTACTTTCAATATGAGCATAACGTTCGAAGAAGGCGTCGAAGCGCTCGAGTGTCTATATATCGCATCTTTAGACGATCGCAAGTCCTCAGGCTGTGAGTTGCTTTCAATCTCAACTCGACTCACACATGCACAAACACACCGAACGTAACCAGCGATGAATGAAAAGAAAGAAGAACGCAATACTCAACCGACAGTTGTTCGAGAAAACGGAACGAGCGGCGAATTTCACACGGAACGACGCGAATCGTACGAGGATTAGATTAGCTGCGTGGGTAAAACGCGGCGCATTTATTGTCTATTTTCTTTGCCCGATGACCGAAACGCGGATTTGCATTTTCATTCGCGTCCAACCTCGGGGAACGTACCGTGCATTTGCGTTGCTGATTTACGCACTCGTTTGCTTTCTCTTCGTCTATTTTCAATCGAAGAATTAAGCAAAATGTTCTAAAAAGTTGTAAAAATTTAGTCGCTCGCATCGAGTTTTGTGCTCATTTTGTTTGCTCTCGAAGCAAATCGAAATCGCTTCATTTGCAACTAAATTACATCGCAATTTATATGTTCGTAAATGCAAATAAGTGTTTAATTAAGTTTTACGAGCTTTTTTGACAATTTAATGGTCAGTAATTGTCGCGCTCGCAATTGATGCCGTGCGTGGAGCTCACGTTTCGAAGCGAGTGACATCTGAGAGCGAGTTGCGAGCGCAACTCTCGACTGAAGGGTGCAATTAAAAATCTTTTCAAAACAAAAATTCGCTCGTCGCGTTCGAATTTGCGTTTTGCATTCGCTTAATTCGCGCAAAAAGCGCAATTCGCGGCCGCTTTCATCTTCGATCGAAGGCGAAAAGCAATCAACAGTTCGCTCGCTTCGTTCGGCTTCGCTTCGATCAAAGTGCTGCCATCGCATAACTCGAATATAATCGAAAGCAACGAAAAAAGTTGAAAAAAGTTGAAAAAAGTTTTCAAAATTCGATTCTCGCGTAGAAGCTTCGAAACAATTTCACGCTTCGAGTTTAATCTCAAAAAGCGGGTCGAGCAAAAAATGACGATTGCGAGAGCTGCGAAAACAGTTTTCAATGATTAAAAAGCGAAAGTTAAAAATAAAGCTTACAAACGAAATGAATTTTAATTACGCTGCGTTTCGCTTTCATCTTATCTGCTGCGATCGAGAGAAGCCTCCACTCCGTACGAGCGCTGACATTTATCGCGTCATTCGCTTCATGTGATCAATGTTTGTACTCGTTTCTTGTCGAAAGCGGAATTTATTTTCGCTCTTTTAATAAAACTTTGAAATACTTTTTAAAAATGTTAATAACAAAAAGAGCGAGTTGAGAATAAAGCGGACGTCCCGCTTAAATTGACAGCGATTTTCGCGTGACTCGCTTTACATTAACTTTTACATCGCATTGCATTGAACACACTGCTTTCGCTCGCTCAGAAATAATGCGACGATATTAATTTTTAAAACATCGAATCGCGTTCTCGCCTGAGTGCGATGCAAGTCTGACAGCAGCGAGAATTCGCGTTGTCTTAAGCCGCCAGATTTGCGTTCTATGCTTTGCGCTGCATCGAAACACTGGCTTCGTTCGTTTTGTCACTTGAAAATTCTATGAAATAATTGCATTAACAGCGAAGTGCACTTTGCACATAAACCTTAAAAAGCTTTGCGCGTGTTTTCAAAGCTAACGACCATAGCGCTTATTATATTACCGCACTTTCGCTTTATTAATCCTCTTAATTTCTATCTTTTATAATGCAGAATAAATACACTTTTCACTGCTTCCAGCGTCGCAGATCGAAACGAGTGATTACAAAGTTGATGACGGCTTCGCAAACACGACACTCAAAAGATTAACGATTGAGGCAGAAAATTTTCGCTCGCAACAATTAAAAGCAAAAAAATTCGTCGAATAAATGGAACCAGCGAGTGTTGTGCAAAATGTTTTGATCGTCGAAACGCAAATGGAGGCGATACGCGAAAAGCTTGTACGCGTTGAAACAAACTTAAAATATTGATGAGCTAAGTTCTTGCGATGTTTTGATGCGCGCATATTATGATGAAACGTCGCCGTTCGGCGTAATCGTTCATCGCAAACTTGATGAGGTGATCAGCGGGCTTTAAACTCGCCCGAATCTAACTAGGCGCGCGTTCAATAGTCATGCACTATGTTTGCGAGTTGATGTCATTCTTCTTATGCAAAAGCGCAGCAGAGGCGAAGAAGAAGATGGAGCGAATTATCATTCATAAAGTCTGCGGAGTTTGAGGAAACGGCGAATTTTGTTTGAATTGTTGAATGCTTTAAGCCTTGAATTATTTGCATTTTCGACGCTCGACAAACAGAAATTTTAATGAGAAAATAAGGAAATGAGCTATTAAAAATTACAAAACTGAAGATGTCGTGTGGTGTTCACGCAGCTTTGCAACTTTTTTGCGCTTCGTATTCGATTCCGAAACGAAGTGCACGCATTCTTGAGAATTGAACTCATCATCAGTCGCCGTATTCAGTTAAAAAGTGAATTGAATTATATATCAAGCTGATTAATTATGAATCGTGCGCAAAGCACGAAAGGCATGCAGACGAGTGATTTTGTTTTGTCTTCTCTCGAACTGCTCGCTTCTCTCGACTTGCAGCGGCAATTCTACTCGAAGCGTCGCTTCGCATCGAATTCGCGTTACACACATAACATTACATCAGTTTGTTTGCATGCTTTTCGCTAACGCCGCATACTGAACTCGAATATCGATAACGCGATAAAAAACTCGCGTCTAAATTTAGTTTAGCGAGAAAAGAAAATTCGCACTTTTTCGGAAATTGTGTACGCGTCGCAGAAGATCATTTCAGACGACGATGTCGTGCGTCTATTTTGTTTTCGCCTCGAATCGATGTATTCTTTCGTAACTCGAGCAAGTCGCTTTTTCGAGCCCAAAGCAAACATCTCGTCGAACTTTATTGCGCTTTTACCGTTTTCATTATAAATAATTGCGTAGTGAACGCAAAACGCAAACAATGAGCTCGTTTAAGCTTGTTATTCAATAACGACTCTACCTTTTCTCTATCTCGAAACGCTTTGCAAGCAAAGCATAAAAACAGTAAATACGTTACACGAGCGTATCGCGAAAATATTCGAAAAATGTTCATCTTATCGAAAGCTTTGAATCATGGCGCTGCATTTGCCTGCGATTCCTTCCAAGACGTCATTTGTTTGCGACTTTTTAAAAACTTATCGACAGCGTGAAGCGGATTCTCGCAACGATTTTTGAAGGAGCAGCGTATGAAATTTCCACGAAATTAATCACACTCCGAAGGCGATTGCAAAAGAGAGAAGCTGACTAATTTTTTGCTTAAATGCGTAATGAAAATGATTTTGCGAAATATCAATCGCACTCATGAAATTGCGAATTGTGGCCAAATTGTGAATGCGCTTTCAGCGAACGCTTCGCGAATACATAAAAAATTACTTCGAACGACGATCGCAGCTCTATGCGCTCGTGTTTCGAGCTCAGTTTTAGATCAAAAAATTAGCTCATATTCGAAAGCGTTCTAAAAAAGTAAAGTGACACTGAATCGCAGGCGATCGATAGATGCAGAGATTTGAAGCGAAAATGCAATAAGCTTTCGTGATGTTGCGATCGGCTAAAAAAAGTTTCGAGCGACGGGGCTTTTGTCGAGTTTTATGATTCAAATTAGCGGCGAGAGACGGAAAAACAGCGCGAATATCGACTTTTAATGTGGACGCAAAAAAGTTCGTGTGAAACTCATTTTCGCGTGAAAACAGCGATTATTTGCTGTCTTCCAAGATGTTTATCGCTTTTTAATGTAACGGTGGTAAAAGTAGAAACGCGATGCTAGCGAAGAAAACATTTGTTTACTCGCAAACTCCTCGCTAATTGCAAAATTTGCCAAACAATGCATCGTACGTTTCGCTTTAATTGAAAGTGCGCCTAAAGATAGAAAGCGAGCGAATTTGCGGTTATTTATTGATGAAAGGGTAGATGACATTAATAATTGATGCAAACTCGTAAAAAAGTCGAAAGTGGCGCAAACTGAGCCAAACTCGCACTCGACTTTTTCGCAGACACTGTGTATTGATTTTGTTTCACTGTCTGCTTAAAACGCACTCTTTTCATGCAATCGTCTCGCATTCGAAGCGATCGAGCGAACTCATTTGTCCTCTCACTCGAGCAGCACATATGCTCCGCACTCGAACTCATTACTCAAATTAAGGACGATTTTCAAAGCTAAAAAGTAGTTTCTGGGCTGAAGTGAGGCGAGAAGCGTTTTATTGCATAATCGCGAAACGAACACCGCACTCAAACTGCGAAACACTTCTCGCGATACGGAAAATGACAAAAATAAATCGCCGTTGCGATGGCAAAATTACTCGCAGGTTCCACCGAGATTTGAACTCGGATCGCTGGATTCAAAGTCCAGAGTGCTAACCATTACACCATGGAACCTCGATACTTAGGGCTTTCAAAAACAAATATTTAAACCGAATCAAATTGAGAGCGTTGAAAGGCGAAACGAATTAATTCATTTTGCTCAAAAAAAGTTTTTAAACAGTTCAGCGAAAAGCGGACATTGCGAGTGAGCCAGCCGATGGTCGGTTTAGCCGTTGCTGAAAGGTGCAGAGAGATGTCAGCGAGCGACGAGAGCCGAGGATTGGGTGAGCGCATTGTTTCGATCGAACGCGAGTGAAGCGAACGAATTGCCGAAGTTTCGAAGAGTTTTGAAGAAAGAGAAGAAAGTTTGAGCGGAGAATAGCGAGCGATCGACGAGCGGCGGTCGGAGCAGAGGCTGGAAGCTGCGCCGCGCGGTGGCGCTCCGAACGCGGCTCGCGATTGGCGTTTTGCGCATTCAAACATTTGAAACGACAGCGCTCTGAGATTGGTTCATTCGCGTTGTGAGCGAACACAGTCAGCGAACGACGGCAACGAGCGGCGAGACGAGCGGTGAGCGACGAGCGAAGAGAAGACGGCGAGAAGCGAGCGGCGAACGCGAAAAGCGAAACAACAACAAACAGCAAACAGTTGAAAGCAGTGAAACACTCGAAAACAGAGCTGCATTTCGCGAAGTGATCGAAACCGACGCGCGATGCTCTTCTTGTGACCAGCACTCGCCGTTATATAAAGTGACCGCTGTTCGCGAACCACTTTCATTTGTGCTTCACTTCTCTCACTTTTTGGTGCGCGACTCAAACTCGAGCAAAAGTCCGAAACATGGACATTCTTCCCTCCGTCAACATCTTCAACGAGCTCCAAGTAGTACACGACACCGGCTATCTTTCCGCACAACTGTCGCTCGAAGACAAGTGGCAGCAGGTTAGTGTCCATCTTTATCCGACCGACGCTCGCCGCGCGCGAATCCACTGCGAGACCCATACGCTGCGCTTAATTAATGGCAGTTGGTTTTGATGCTTTTACTTTTTGTCTCCGTCCGTTGTCGACATTCGCATCAACTGTGTGTGCGAATAGCTTCGACAAAGTGTCAGTGTTCGCCGCGCTTTCCTTCCGTTTTTCGCTGCGAATCGAGCCTCGATTCGAGCGGAGATCGAAAAGAGCCGAGAATGGATTAAGTGAACGGTGGAGAAGCGTCAAATGCAATGCTTCCTGTGCTCTCTGCAAAATAAACAATTAAATGCGACTGTTCTTAATTCGGTGCACGACTTGTTTATTCTCGTCTCGCGGATTAATGCGACTTGTGCCCGAATTTGTTTGTTACGCTGGACTCGATTGCAGAGTCGCAGCATCTGTGTGCGAAGAATGATTGCATATATTACATTATTTATTTTGATCGCAGCAGTGTCTCTCCGTTCGCCGTTCGCTTAATGCGGACACAGCGAACGAAAAACGTAATTATTCACACAACTTTTCACTTAAAGTGAGCGCCGATCGCTGCGTCCACTGAATTCGAGCCGCGTTCGAACTGTGATCGGAGCGAAAGTGCGAAGAGTGCGAAAAGAAAACAAAACTTTTCCACGAATCGCAGCGAGCGAGAAAAGTGAGCGGTGAGCGAGAGTGAGCGTGAGTACGTGACTGCAAGTGTGTTTTGCAGCTCTTGTCTAAAGTTCTGAATAGCGATACGAGCTGTGCGATCGTAATTGTCGGCGATATGGATTGAACACGGCTTTGAATGCATGTTTTCAATTAAATAGTTTAGTTGCGCTCAAAACTATGCACACATTTCTGCCGTTAACTGCAATTCGCAGCCATCTGAATTCAGACGATCGTTTTGCGGCTCAAATTTCGATCGCATTGCGAATACGGGACTCATTGTGTGTATTTTGTTACGCATCTCTTCCAGCATTAAGCCATTAGATGCACACTCAGTTTAGACAATTTTTGTTTTGCGGAAACTAAAGTAAATTTGCATTTCAACAATTCACTGCGCTCTGCTCGTCATTGAGAAATTGTAATTCCGCGATGCGAGCAGCTATCTGTGCTCTCAATGCGATCACCGCCAAAAATGTGTACATAAATCGTTGTGTCAAATTTAATCGCGTTTTCTCCGCGCTCGCCACACGATGCGTTCTCAGCGCTGTATGCAGTCTCCGCAAACTCAAGACGCGGAGCTGGCCGCAATTCGGGCGCACAAACACCACAAAACATCGGAAACGTTTCGCTTCGTAGCGCCGCTTTCTGCTTAACCGCCCCAGGCGCTGTCCTCGACGGTCCTGTGTTGCATCTTGCACTGAGCTCGCGATTAATTGCGAAGATTTGGGCGAGCAGAGCGCAAGAAGCAACAGTGCATGGTTGAAAGTGTGACAGCATCGCTCCCACGTTTCCATTCATTGTGCAATTCGCGTTTATTGAACGAACATTTTATTTTAGCAATGATTTAATGCGTGATTCAAGGCATGAGTTTATTTTCCGCTTCACAAGTACTATTCTCCGATCAATTTTATCAACAAGTACCAATGTCACAAAATCGGGGCTCTGTGTGCAGCTAATGAACGATAGCGGCGCGATGAACCGCTGCTCAGCCCGGGAGCAGCGGTAGAGGTGCCCCCATGTCAGCTAATGTTCGACGTTCGCGTTCTTCGCCAGGTTCCGTTCTCCGTGTTGTTGCTGTAAGTTTGAATGCCCCGCAATCGAATGTGACTTCGAGCACACCTAATAAAGAAATCCTATTTTTTTCACATTCAAGCAGCTTGCTGCGGCGGGAGAGCGAAAGCGATCTTCGCGTTCGCCGCTGCGCTTTATTAAACATAGCGTCTCATTAATTAACCGTAAAGTAGACAATAATTACGAGTTCACTCGACAACAAACATCGCGAAGGTGTTGTATGAGGGAAAAGAAGAAGCAAAGCGCGATCTGTGCATTAAATTTCACGCTTTCCGCATTCGCGACCGACAAACTTCATTTTGATCGCTCTCTTCGAACATAAGCAGCATCGTAAACATTGCCAACTAACGCCGAATTGACCGACCAAAGCTTCGTTTAGTATTCCTTCCCACGATCACCGATGCCTTGCAAAGGTTGCTGAAACCGAGCAACTTGTCAGTTACGATGTTCAAAGAAGAGCAAATGATGTTTGTGCACCTGTGTTGACGAACAGCGACACATTCGCAAGCGAATGGTTGCTGTGGCTGTCGCAGTCGGACCGTAATGATCCGCTTTTTTATCAATATTGTTTTATAATTGCTGCAAACGCTTGGGGCAATAAACTCGCTTTTTTCCTCTCCTTGATAATAATAATCAGCAACGACATCACTCTAAATATGATCGCACACAGCGCGAGCATCAGCAAATTAACACTTTGCTCAACGTATCGAGCCAGCAAATAGGCTCATTTGTCGGCCACTTAGTCCGACGCTTGCCTATCGTGTTTATTGCTACAGCCGTCTAACATCGCAATTCACTCTGCGGCTTCGCTGTCCATTGCCTCGTCCATCGCTTTTTCATGCATTTGTTTCGAGACGAGAGCGTCATAACATTCAATTTCCATATAATTGCTTTGACAAGAAGCGTCACTGCCCTGCTCTTGATGCCGAGTACCATATTCATTGAAGCATCTATAGTGAAGTTTATCTCATGCCAACAACATATTTGCCAAATATTTAAATTGAGTTTCACCATTGATCTCACTCAGCATATAAATTGCGATCTCGCCGTCGTCTGCGCGCGTAGACGTTGAAACAAAGCCAATTGCGCAATGAAATAGCAAGTGAACAAAATTTACGACCATCGAGCCTAATCTGATGGTCCGATTTCTAGCGAATGGCGTTTCTCTCGCATTAATGCGCTTTGTGTGTTTGTGCGAGTCTGACCACTTTGCAGCAGCGTTTTGTTCGCATAAGCTCTGTGGTAATGTTTGAATGAGCCATTGCGATCGTCGCTCTGTTTGCGCCAAAACTTATGTTTCTCACCAAAGCGCCTTATTGATTTCAAATTTTGACCAAACTTGTGTTTGTCGCCCGAGGCTCGCTGCGTCTAATTCAATCAACATCCCATAAATTAGTTTGCGTCGAAATGGTCAGAATTAGACGCTTGTCGACGAGTGATGGTGTCGGCGAAATTAGCGAGCAAATCGAAAAGCAGTGACGCTTTTGCGGAAGCCGCGAGCAAACAGATTAAAAGTAAGCTTCACGAAAAGGACTACGAAAATACACTTCGAAGCACCGCATTTTGCACGTTTTTTTCAAACACTAGCCGAGGAAAGGCGCATTCCGTGAATCGCGACCCGTTTACTGACATGTTGACGGTCGTCACTGCGTACACGAATTTTTGCGATTTCTGTCTTCTCTCATGTCTTAAGCACGCAAATTTTATTCACTTGGCGCAACTTTAATTTTGGGAAGGCTAAGTTTGACACCGGCCGGCTATCTCTGTCGCGTGCTTCGCTTGTTTGCTGCTTTGAGCGAGATCGAAGCGAAACAAATTTCAAGGGAAATGAGTTTGTGCTTCGCTACGAATCGAACGAAAATGATGATCATTTCGGCATATCTTCACTTAATCCCGAAGATGGTTTTGTGATCAATGCGCGGGTCAACAGATGCTGTTTGCGCTCGTTGCATATCCGAAATTGGGTTTACTCGGTGAGAGGGATAAGGGCCATCGCTCTCATCCGAGTGCTCCTGATCACCGCTCGCTTCGTTTCGTTGTTGCTAAATTGAAGAGGGGTTTCGCAGCGATGGATATTGCATTACAAGCATGTAATGGCGAGCAGGCAATACTTTCAATCAATGGATCTTCCTATGAATCATCAGACACACTTGGTTTCGATCGCAGACGCGATGAGCGATTGATCAATGATATTGCGATCGCAGCTTCAATCGGCACGAGCAAGACCAGTGTCCTTACAGCGAACAGATGTATCCACAATCAACCACAATGAATATGATGGAGCGCGAAAAGGACCGCGTTACGAGCGCTCGACTAGCATGCGACATGCGAAATTCTTGCGCCCTGCAAGCAGTGATATTAATTCTGTGAAAATAAAAGTAATGCACTTTCACTTAAATACATTCTGCTTTTATACGTCGGAATAGCGAGTGCAACGCACAAGCAGAAGCAACACAGTTAAGGGTCATTCCCCTATCCGCCATCGATCCGAGTTCCTTCCATCGCAGACTGAGCAAAGAAAATGTGTTGGAGTTCAAGGAATCCAGTGAACAGACGACATCGCTTGCCTGCTCTTCTCGTGCTCGACTGCGAGCGCTAGCAACGCGAATTGACCGGAGCTGGTCGAGCAACGGAAGGGTGCAGCGAGGTATTAAAAGCTCGTTGAACACGATTGGTGGCGAAGAGATCACATAATTTGTATATAATCGCGCGAACATTCGCTGACACCGACTGCGTGTATCATAAACCGTCGTCTGCTTGATGTCGTATTGAATTGAAGCCAATTTAATAGGCGTTAATTCGGTGTAAGCTCGAAAGAGCAGCAATTGAATGTTTGAAAATGGTTGAAAGAGAGAAGAGAGGGCTAATGCACTCGCGAGATGCTCGCTCTTGGATACATGCCATCGCTGCAATTACAACGCAAATATAGTGTTTCCAATTGATTTCGCTTGTGTACAACTCTTTCGCCGTTTCTGGTGTATCACAGGCTGCAGCGACAGCGTCAGCCTCGACTGACTCAGTCTGAATCACCTTCGCATGTTTACATAAAATTGTGTGTCTTGGCTTGTCGACAACTGGGCATATCTTCGCTCTCGAGCGACGAAAGGCTGCTGCCTTGAATTGAGGCACTCGAATGTGGCATTTAGCACACAAACACACGTACGCTACATTCTCTCTGCATTACACTCGAATCAAATGTGGAAACTTACGTACACTCGCCTACCTTCGACTGGTCAACTTGTTTTCGCTTTCGCTCTGCGATCAAATTCAATTCTGCGTATGTGATGAATGGAGCTGGAAATGAGCGTTCGCTTCTGTCGATTGAACGCACATCTTCGCATCAATTCCTGCGAGACGGCCGCTCTTTCGACAGACAGGCGAGCGGCTGCGGCCGTCGAGCGCTCAGCGACCAGCAGTCGCAAGCGTGCATTTCGAGCAAATATTGAATGTGCGATAAAATTTTAGTGCGTCGCGGCTTTCCCCGAGGAGCTCGCTTCGACCGCAGCCAGCGGAAACACCCTGTATTTAATATTGCATATCGGACAATAAAGGGCTATGTTTCTATGGCGACACTGATAGTTTAGGTACTTCGGTACACAGTCGTGGCGCCAATATTGGGCTCGACTCGAGGCCGAACTGATGATGGCTTACGTGTCGTGCAGTTTTATATGCAAGCAAACCAAATTGTTGGGCGTCAAGCCATAGACGCGACATTTATCCATTGCGGCAATCAAGCCTTTTAAATGCGGCGGAGACGGCTTAATGTGTCTCTCTTTTCTTAATTAACTTATTTTCGTCCTCCACTTGCGTGCGATGCGTCCGCCACCGTTCGGGCCCGGGCTCAACACATTATGTTCGTTCACCTCCGCATGCATTGTTCGTTCGCAGTCGGTTTGCTGCCTACTCTCGCTCGCTAATGCATGGATCAAGACGCGAATCGAACCGAACACATCGATTTGGAAGCGTCTGCCGGAAATGTTTTTAATTGAACACAACGGCTCGCAGCGTCCTATCTCTCAGCATCCGTGTTTAATGTGCGTTTTCTTTTGCTTTGCGAGTGAACGATGCTGTTCACTCTCTCATCACTATTTGCGAGCGCGTGTTCAATTAGGTAATTGCAGCGAGCAAGCTACTCGGATCTAATTTCATAAGCGCATAGTGTGTGTGACACGAAAATGGGGAGGAAATCGAGAAGCGAGAGTTTTTACAGGAAGTTACTCGATTCTAACAGAGTGATGCATTCGCTGCACTCGCACAGCAAACAATTCGTCAATTGCAGTTACACGAAGCACTACAAGTTGATGACAGTAGCCATATCGGTGCGTCTTGCTTCACTGCTCATCTCTTCCATTTGCGTGAAGCAAACTTGGAAGAAACAAAAGAGTGGCAAAGTTGTTGACAAGAGAAGATTATTAATTTGCCAATTTGTTGTTATAATTAGCGCAAATTTTCTCACACTTTCTCCTTCGAACAAATTAATTTGCGAAGGAACGTGAAGCTAGTGAGAACGGGGATACTACGTTACGCGTGATCACGCATTTCATATTACCGCTAATGTTGACAGTGAGGCGATAAAGTTGTTTTCAAGCCATAAACGTATCACATTTTTTATCATTTTATCGGAGCGGCAATAGCAATAAAAATAGCGTCTCATCTATCCTCGAAATTTAAAATCGAATCGAGAGCAATTTGAAAAGTTTTCAAGCATAACTTAGCTGCGAACCAATTGCATAATGAAGACGCGCTTTCCACTCTCTAACTTCTTTTTGTTCTCTGCGAATAATTACACTGTTTTGAGCTCGAACACAATGCGACATTCTTTAGAGTGATCTCAACTCCTCTTTATGCATTTGTTCTTTATAAACTCGCAAGTAAACTTGCTGCGAATCGGAATGATGTGTTTGAATGCTGCTCGATGGCGGATGAAACAGTCACGTATCCGATTGAGGAGCAAAGAAGAGAAGAGGGAGCGATGTCTGCGGAATGACAGTTGAAAAGAAGAGAGAGAGAGAGGAAGAAAGCGAATTTGGCGTGTTCGCAATGCGACTAATCAAATATATCCTTAGGCTGCCTGCGACGAGCTCTAAATGCAGCCTCCGTCAGCGATCTATTTTCGGACAGTATAATGCAGTGTGTGGCAAACATGACAACGTTAGGTCCGCTCGCTGCGTGCTGCAAACTATATTTAAAACATCTCTCGATCTCTTCAATCAAGCACAGTGAAGTGCAGTCGAGACGCGAACGTCATACATTCTCGCGCTCTTTGATCGCGTTCGTTTATTTTTGCACGGAATGCGAGAAAGCAAGAAACTATCGCTTTCGAGCGCCATCGCCAACCATTCGCCGATCAAGCGAGCAAAAGCATCGCTTCTAACCTAATTTCGCAACAAATTTCACTTTCATTTCGCTCGCAGCCAAAATGTGCATATTCTCGCTTTATTCCCATTGAAAACACAGCGAAAACAACGCGTGTACACACAGCTTTTGATTCGATTCAAAAAAGAAGAAAGTGAATTAAAACTCGATGTGCACAACACTTGTGCGTACAACAACCTAGCCTAGCCTCGCTCTCTTCCGAAACATTTTTCGTCGAACGAAAAGTGAAAACAACGGCGAATTAAAGCGAGAAATTGAATCTCGCCTAGTCGGCTTAATAATCGTATCGATTTCGAAACTGCAACTTAACTAGGAGTATATTTGCGCGCTTAGGCTGCGAAAAGGGTAGCGCCGAATGAATGTATTGCATTGTTCGTGTGTGTGTGTGTGTGTCATTGAATTGGAAATATTGGAGGAAAAGTAGTAAAGCAAAGACAGCAGAGTGGGAGAAAATCGATGCCCCAAGTTAATACTATTTGCCGCTCGCGAGTACACACTGCTACTGGAATTAAATTGAGAGGAACCGTGCGACGAGAAAATGGCGCGTACCTGCGATTAAGCACGATGGCAGGCGAGAAGAAGCGCTTTAAAACGAGTCGAAAAGTATTTTAAATTGCACTCGTTACATCTGCACCCGTTTCTTGGCTGTTCTAAAGACAATCGATGGCGGATAGCATGCAGCCTCCGCGTTCGACAAAGCACTTGTTCGAGCGTAAACTGTGCTCAATGCTTTTTCTCCAAGTTTTTTATCACTTAATAACAACATCGGTCTCCACTTAAAAGGAACGCACACTTCTCGTCGCATTGTTCGCAACACGAATTTAATAAAACACCACCGCTGTGGACACTCGCAATATTTTCATTCATTTCTCGGCCATTTGAAGCTTCGAATGCCTCGCTCGAATCCGCTTATTGCCCGAATTTTTGAAGTAGTTTGCTTAAATGTCGAGGTGTTTTAGATGCACAAAGAGCGTTTCGAAGCGCGGGGATGAATAATGCAGAAGCGAAGTGTTTTAAGTCAATTAATGAAGCCGTGCATTTCTTAACTGCTCGCAAGCAGTTCGAAAGCGTTTCTCCTTGTCATCCGATCAAATTGAGGTTTGCAATTAAATTAACGCGTCTCGCGAGCGACAGCAGCGGACGGAGGCATGATCGTCATTTGTCCGGTGAAATTTATGATTTACTAGCTTCTCGCCCCGAGCAGTTCGACCGCTTCTCCTGCTCGTCACGGTTGCTCGCAATTGTACATAGATTTATATTACGTTTTGCTTGCTCTCGTCGCTACTCGAGGCGAACTCGCAATCGATAGGCGAACAATTGATGAGAAAAGTAATAAAACACTTTTTCGAAGGCGAATTCTCGCTGCCATTTGCGTTTTGTTTAAATCGCATTTAAATTACTTGAAAGATCTCTGCGCCCGGCGCTCGTAAATGTCCATCAATCGTGCGCTCGTGTGCTGTGTTTCTATTCAAAGCGAAATAAAATCGAAATTGACTTGTAATCGGGTTCGCTAAACTTTTCGCAGCAGCCATTGTTGCGAACTGTTACATTGTGTAAATGGGTTAAAAGTGATGCATTCGCGATGCTTCTCCGCATACCTCGCGTAAACTGTCGCCGCGCTTTCTCTCCGCTCGTTTTAGGTTTTCATTTTTTGCTCATTAAAAAGCGCATAAATCATTGAAAAGCGATTGCTTAAAAGATGCTCGACTTGCGGAGTGAGCCGAAAGAGAGCTAATTTCGATGCCTCTTATTAAACTGAGAGCGAGCTCACGTCGAGACGCGGATTAATGAAACACAACACCAGTATACAGTGTATATGGTGGTGTGAGTGAGCGAAGAGATAGAGAAGCGCGGCGACAAAGTTGCGTTCTGTTCCTCGTTCCTTCTCGATTAGAGTGCATTCGAAATGCAA
>NCKU01000610.1:0-37139 GCA_003675995.1 Dinothrombium tinctorium | reverse complement strand
TTTTTTTAAATCGATTTTTCCACTGATTAAAATGCAATAAATTTTCATTTTTAAGAAAATTTACGAATTAAAAATGAAATTTAATCTTGTTTCACACTTGAAAGATAAGCAAATGAACGTGTGTAGTACACTGAATATATCTAATGTTCGCTATTGAAAATTGAGAACAGTGAAAATTTTTTTTACTATTATTACTGTTGTTGTAATGAAAGTGTAATAATTTAACTGCTCGTCAGCTGAACACTGCCCTAAATGAGTTGTTCGGTGTATGTGTGTTTTTTGTGAAACATGAGAAGTGTTTTAAATGTTAATCTCGCACTTGTAAAAAAAAGCATCTAATCTCGTAGAATAGTAAAACAAATAATAAACAATGTTTATACAAACGGAATGGTGCCTTCGAAGAGAATATAAATAAATTTCTCGCTTATTTTTTTCGTATTTTGAGAAAACTTTTTTTCAAGCGTTATAACAATGATGAAAGAGTCCGATTTGATAGGCTTAAAAACGTCGAGCTTCACTTAAACTTCTTTGAATTTGTTCTATCATTTCATTTCTTTCTTTTTAATAAAATTTTATTAAAATTTTAAACAAATTTGTGCCTTCTTTTGTGCAAATTGTACGGTGATCGTTAAGCGTCGAATTAGCGAAGCAAACGAAATGTGCGGAAGCAACAATTCACTGACACTTCACGACGTAAGATGGAAAGAGATTCATTAAATGATCAGTGGCCATGAAGCGGACAGACAATGTGTGTTCACATAAGAAATGAAAAACAATGCTCCTCAGCAAATGATTGCCGTTTTGTCACTGCGAAGCCATGCTTTTCAAGAACAAGGAGCTCGAAACGCAAGTTTAAAATGGCAAAAGCGAATTTTGTTCACCACGTTTGAAATAATTCACAAAAAATTTCACATTTTTAATTATTCACTTAATTGCTGCCACGTGTTTTAAAGCGACACAAGGCGTTGTTAAATTGCGTTTTAACGCTTTAGTTAGTAAAATTTTAAAATAATAATTCGCGACAACAAATGATGAAAAATGGCTTCTTCAGTTGCTTATTTGACAAGAGGCATAGAGAAGAAAAAAGTAAAAAAATTCAAAACTAAAAAGTTCAACGCACTTTATTCGCTTATTTCAAATTTGTATTCAATTCGTACTTTTATTTGATAAGCTCCTCGTTCGCTAGCCACATGCGAACAAAAAAGAGCAACGCGATTTTTGAATTAGATGACTTTTAAATTTGCATTCAGTAAGTCCGCATTTTTTAAATTGCATTATGTAGTGGCGCGTTCTTCTTTAAAGCGTGAACAAAGTTCATTTCAATTCAATGTCAAAATAAGTTTTTTTTTTCCACAAAAGTGAAACAATGAGCGAAGCAATTGATATCGAGGAAGGAACAATGAACTTGTCAAGTGTTGTAACTGAGCATCGAGATGGTTTGATGTATTAATTGCGCTTGCTTTTTTGAGAAGATATGTTTGCTCGACTGTTTCGGATAATTTTCTTCGTTTTCAATTCGGCAAACAATGCGGCGGATTCTCTTGTTGCATAGCGAAAAAATGTATTTCATATAATCTTAATTCGTACCGCAATCTTTTTGAAAAACAAAAAAAAACTTTTTTACAGTTTCTAAAAGCTTGCGTTAAAAAAACGATATTTCCTAAATAAACGTATGAAGATGCGCTTTTGCTCTTTCGTTTCGGCTACAAAATGAATACCACAATTTTCATGCGATTCAATAAACGTGGGAGATGCTTAGCTAACTGTAGAGAGTTTGTGAGAAGAAAAACTGCATTTTATTCACTTTTCAAGATAGTTCTACATTTGTAATTTCTTATTTCGAAAAGAATCAAAATCTAACTAACCGCTTTAATTGTTTTAAAATTTCTTTTTTACTCTAATTGAATGAATTTGTTCGGAAGGAAGTTTTCGATATTTTTATTAATAATAACTTTAGCTTTTCAACCGATTTTGATCATTCAATAGCGAAAATAGAGATTTAAGATCAATAGCACAGCCTTTCAAATTTGATCTAAATCGGGTAGCATACTTGAAATTTATAAACAGGAAACGATAGACCCTTTTCTGAATAAATTCATTCAATAAAAATTTTTATTTTTGATCGAGCTGCAAATTCAAAAAATTCCTTCACAAGTCTCTCTATCTCTGCCTGTCAAAATTTTCGCTTGCAATTATTTTTAATAACGAACAGCTTTTAATATTGAAAAGAAAACATGAAACTAAATGAGCAGTTTTGCTCTCTAATTGTATAATAAATAAGATAAAACGTGTCAATATGGTCTCACATGAAAACTCGTGATTCTCTAGTTTAATGTTCTTTCATTCAAAGATTTCTTAAGTGTCAAAGAAATAAGCATTAATAAGCGGAAAGTAAACAGTGCGAGTGAGTTTAGTATGAGAAAGTATTTGGCAAACGCGAAAATGAAATGACGACAACGCCAATCTTTGTATTATCAATGATACTTTTCTTAAGCGAGCATAAAGCATTGATTTTACGCTGCTCATCGATTATGTGCAAACACACATATAATTAAGATAAAGAAACAATTTTTACGCTGCCTCTTTGTTCGTTGTTTTAAAACAGCCACTTTTTCAATGGCTTCTATTGATAAATGCAAAAAAGTGAAGGGACAAGTAAACTCACATTCTGCCGATCTATTCGCGTTTTAAATCCTCTCTTATGACAAGCTTGAGAATACAAATAAACAGTGCGAATCTAGAAGAAGGTTTTCGAAATGAAAGATCCTCGCTTCAAATGTTAATGTTAAGACTAAATTCATAAAACGATTTCGCATTTTAACTTTTCGCATATCTCCTGTAAATTAATAAAAACGTCGTTTTAATTTTTAGTTAAAATAAGTCTATCGAATTAAAGTTTAGCAAGCGCTGAAGTTGAACTGTTGTCTGACAGTGATGATTGTTATTTATAAGTCATTAAATTTACTACAACTGTAAACCTTTTAAGAGCAAATCATCCGTATTTAAGCTTTAATTAAATTTCAAAACAAATATCTTGATTGGTAAGCTCTTTCGTATTAACTTAAACCATTTATAGTTAACCGTATTCAGTGGAATAACAAACAGTCGCCTTAACCTAAATTCTTGGTTAGCTAATGAGAACACTATGACTTGAGTCACTTAAGTAATGTTTTTGTCACACTTTGCGTAGTTCAAATTATTGCTTTGTATTTGAAATAAAGAATTTGTTTGAAAAAAACATCTCATTAAAAATTGTTTACGTTTAATTTGAAGAGATAAAAGGTATCTACAAAATGTAATTAAGAATTTATCTCAAATATTTGTTTTAAATGACGCAACGAATATTAATGTTATTGATGTATGTTATTCAAAAATGTTTTGCTTAATATGAACATTGTTTTGCGGCGATAAATTCTTTTATGTAGAAATATTGCTGCTGACAACGAAACGTCGTTCAATCATCTTTTGAAAAGCTTTATTTCACTTTTACTTTTAATTTAATTTTTTTGGTTTTCACAAACTAAGATTTTAATTGAAAGTTCACAGTAATATTCGAGAAAAATAGACGATCAAATGAGAATCAGTTAAACTCTCTTTAACAATTTCAAAAAGCAAAAAAAAAAAAACTCTCATCACCCTTTTTCTAAATGTCCAGTTTTGGTTCATTTGATAGAAACGTGACAAGAATATACCATCTTGTAAAAATACAATAAAACACTTCGCAAGAATAGATTTTCAAAAGTCTTTTGATAAGATTAATTAAAAAATCGAACAAGTTTAGCTTGTTCACGCAAATCTAAATGAAATTTTTTAAAATCTATCTTTCAAGAGAATATAAAATTTTTTAAGGATAGAAAACTATTTAAGCGTATATTCTTAAAAGATTTCGCTTGTGCTTTAAATTTTAAATTATACTTTCCTGTTTTAATTTATTATTCAACTCGAATTTTTCTTTATTGCTTGCGTTATTCGTATTTTCATTTATTTCGACAAATTTAATAACAATAATAAAGTTTTTGCTTTTCTGAAAATGGATATTAATTAGAGATATTTAAGAATTTTTAATATTTTTCAGGAGTTTATTTTCAGAAAAGCGACTTTTTGAGAGTATCGAGATAATTGGAAAGAAAAAAATTCTCGGTGAAAAGCTTAACTCGAGTAAAATTTTTTAAAAAGCTGCATTTAGTGTCGCTACTTTTTCGCCGTTAAATTTAAAAGCACTTTGCAGATAATTTACTTAAATTTTATTATAATTCAAAAAAAGATCTCACAGAATGTAAACCAGCGATATTGTTGATATTCAGATGTGAATTTCTATCAATCTAATCTACTTTTGAAAAAAAGTGTAAAAATGAGCATTTTGAGAGCAAGAGAAAAGCAAATTTCACGCTTCGCCAATCAATCGATCATTGAGTAAACATTTTTTCAACTCAAAAGTTGTGTAGATTTTTACCTTACACGCTCATTATGCTTATTTTATTAACAAAAAACATTCAAAGCGAATATATTCGTTTTATGAATATGGTTATTAGTGACCAACTTTCAACTGTGTGCGTAGAAAGTAATTTTGTTTTTTTATTTCATATTTAAAATTTTCAGTACTTTTCGTGTAAAGCAAAAGTTAAATAATCACGAAAAACTTTAGAATTCAACGTTTTATACTACTTTTGCCAAAATTACAAGTTACTTTGCCGTAAATTGCTCTTACCTTGCTTCAGTTACGTTTTTAATTACAATAAATTAAAATTTTCGAATTTTTAGGTTTTATATCTGTATATTCAAATGCTTATTCATTAAAAGTGAGCAGAGGGAGTGAATAGAGCGTTCAAAGTTTAAAAGCGAATCAACTAAGATTGTAAAAAAAAACAAAAGTTAAATTACATTATCGTGAAGCTCTTGTGAATAAGGCTAAATGAAATTTGAAAGTACGAGCTTTTACAACATTAAGTAAAAAATTATATTTTCTAAAGCTTCAAATTTCAATCTCCACCCTATAATTGATCATATTTGAAAGTGAAAACGCATATTTATTTGGAGATAATTTTTAAACTGATTTACGTTTTAATTATAATGTCAGTGAGAGAAAATTTTGATTTTTTTCAGTCTCTTGCTACTTCTTTTGCTTGAACACTCTTTTTTCAATCTCTTACATTACTTTTTCATAAGTTTAACGGCCTTTTTAGTTTTATAAGTGAGCTAATCTTTCTTGAAAAAGAAAGGATTAAGTATTTGCTTTGCTATTTTATTCAAAACTATTTAAAACTTACAATTAAATATAACTTATAATAACAATAACAAATAACTAGACATCGGATTTTTATGTGATCACGTTAAAAATCAAATATGATATGATAGCATATCTAAAGGTATCATAAGCATCAAAATATTTAAGTCGATTAAAATTTCTTTAAAACAAATTCACATAATTTGCATATTTTTATAGTTGTACACTTAAATCACATAAATTTTGATTAGCGTCACATTTTTAAGACAAATCAAGAAAAGGTATCAATAAGTGAATGGTAATTGTGGTCTCCTTTCGTAATTGTGGTTTTTAACCATGTTCATCGATGCTTAATTTTGAAAAATCATGACCGTTTTGAAAACGATCAGTGAGATTCCGGTCTCTGTCTTCCGTCTAAAAACAGAAATCGTTTTGCTTCCAATTGTATTTGGGTTGAGAAATTTTTCATCATTTGGGTCAATTTTTAGATTTTGGAGATATAAATTCATACAATATAAGTGGTATCAAGATTTGCGAAAGATTTTCTTTAGATTTTAACTTTGCCAACAAAAATGAGTTGATGATTTTTTTTTTGAATTTGTGGCACATCATTTTACATCATGTTGATACACTTTAACGCGCTTGGTTTTTTAAGATTTGAAATTTCGGTTAGCAACGATCGCGAAAGTTATTTACTTGCATCATTTCGGAAAATATCATTCATAGTTATTCAAAGCAAAATAAGATAAATTTATTTAGAACTTTCTCGAAGCTTTTTGATTTTTTTTTAATCCAAAAGAATAAACAGATCAAATAAGTGCTATAAGTTTGCATTAGATAATTTTCAGCACTGAACAACTTTAAATATTTGACAAAGCTACTTTTTGTGAGCTTTAAATTATTTCGATATTATTGTTAATAGTAAATAAATCATTGACTCAAAAAGTGAAGAGACATAATAAAAACTTTTCATAAAAATTTTCTTACAGAAAGATCGTATATTTCAAACTGTTTTTTTGTTTATTTGTTGGGCTGGTCAATATATTTATTGTGCTACATCGGATGGAATGTGTGTAAATAGGAGATGTTAAATAGTGAGCCTCTCCACTGACGCCAAACGGGCTAAAGTCTGGCAAACAAGATTTGCAAATTGATTTTATGCAAACTTTGTTGTCTCATTGGCTATGATTTGGATTGTTTGCAAAGGGCGGTTGAATGAAGATTTGCACACGTTAATCTTATGATTTTGACGTTTATTTGTATTGTGACAAACGTGCCGGTCACAATAAAATTTCCACCATTCCTTGGGAACAAAGATATTGCTTTGTGTGAATATTTTCTTGGAAATACTTCGGTCAAATTAATTTGCTGCATTCTGTGAATGGCTCGCATTAAATGAACTGTTCGTTCAATTACCAATATCTGCCAGTTAAAAATCAAATGCAGAGTTTGAATATTCAAAAAGTGCTAAATAATTAAAACTGAATTTTGATGCACTGAAGTAAAAAAAGCTTTTTAAAAGCTTTCTACAACCGATTTCATACTTTTACAATCTTGAATTTTCAAAAGATTTAGGATATTAATGATTAAAGGTTCAGTTCTAAAAATATTAATTCTAAAATAATTACAAGGTAAAATATTGGAAAAAGTTAATTTTTATATTGTAACGTACCGTCTAAAGATGGGAGTCGTTACGGTTCTTTTCAATAGTTGTTCTTGGTGTTAGCACTGAATCAATGTGCTCATTGGTGGTTGAAGCAATGTAGTATCTCATGATGTTTGTATAAGTTAGATGGTAAAATAAAGTTTGAGGTTGAAAGGTTAAGTTTTGTGTAGATAAACGTTGTTCTCGCCCTTTGGGCGAAATAATCTTAGCTATGAACCCTTTATTACTCCTCCTATTATTAAACAAAATTTTGTTTAAATTAATTCGACGGAGTGAAGTGTCCAATGATTTTTGAGCTCGTTTCATTTTAATTTTTCCAAAAGCTTTACTAAGTGATTACTTTTGTTTTTAACATTTACATTAAATGATAATACATGGAATTATTTAAATTATTTAACTGTTAATTTTAACATTAAATTTGCAGACTAAATATGAAACAAAACGTCTGTTTTGAGTGATGATCGAGAAGTAGGCATTTTGTTACTTTCCTCGCCCTAAAAATCTATTTTAATTAAAAATCTTTTCAAATAGTTATTAGATAATTATTATATATTTACGCTAGTGTATGAGTTATTAGATAATTTGGACATGAGCGACGAATCTTGACCCATTCCTTTATGCAATCTTTACAAATTTGGTGACAAAACGGCAATAAGATCGTCTGCTCAGAGTATGAACCGAACATATCGGACAACTTTCTTTAGGTCCTGCCTCATTTGAGCTATTCGTCGTCAATTTCGACAACAACTTGGTCGCAATCACCAATTTTAAAACCTACCTGTAACATTGTTTTGAATTCTTTCGCCATTGAATAAGAAATAAATTTCTGAATTTTAAATAGACTTTCTCCAAAAGAAAATTTATTTCATTGATATATGGTGGCTTTTTTGCAATGCTCAAATAAAAATCGAATTGGCGTTTTCGGGTGGCAATAAATACCAACACAGTTCAGTATACTGTGGCAATAAATACTCACAGTACCAAATGCGTTTGCCAACAAATGTTTGTAAATTTCTTACAATGTTTTTTCATGTAATCTATTCTATATAGTTTTTTAAAACAGTTTCTTCATGTTATTGTCATTAATGATTCGAGGTTTCTCTTCCATTTTTGTTTGGTGATGAATTTGAAATTAAAATTAAGAAAATTTGGGTTACATTTAAATGATTTTCCCCCTAATGTGCGCGTTTCTAAATATTTATTTGTTTTTTCGCTGATGTTTTTCTCCCAATTTAATTTTCATAATGATAATTGGCGTTGATGAGTTTGTATTATGTTTTTTCCTTTTTGTTTTCTATTTTTTGGTGTCTGTCTCATCTACTTCTCTTCCTTCTTTTTCGCTTCTTTCGCTTTCACTAGGGAAACAAAAAGGTGAAATAATTTGAAAAATTGTGATGACTTTTAAAACCAAATACAGCTTATCAATTATATGAAATGTCATTCAACAATAACGTCATTTGATTTTTAGTCACTATTAATGCACAAACATTGCATCGTACAATCGAAGTTTTTGCAATTTTAGAAGACGTTACTAATCAATTAACAATAAGAGATAAGTAATTCAATTGACTTCTTAATTTTTTAATTTTAAAAACAACGAAATTGTTTGCCAGACTTTGATTTTTGGGTTGTTTTTTGATAAAAAACTTCACTCAATGTTGTCCAAAGTCTAGAATATTTTATCATAGTATACGTTGGAAAACCCTGACTTGGACGGGCCAGCGTAGAGTCAGGTTTAAGGGAATTCCCAGAAAAATCCAGAATTGTAAATTGATATGCAAATTTTCGATTAAAGAATGAAGATAATTTTAATGATTCAAAGATCGGATGCTCAGAACGCACTCGAAAAGAATCTCATTTTTAAATTTAATATGACGATGGATTCACTTTCTATATCTTACTGAAATTGAGCCATTTTAATAAGTAGAATTCCAAATTTATGTGATTAATTTTGCCAGATTATGTGAGTAATTTCAAACAAGAGAATACATCAAATTTCGAAATAAAGTAAAATTATCAAAACTAAAAAAGCAAAGCTTTAAACTCAGTGATACAGATTCAAATTACGTAAAAATACGTGAGTATTCAAATTATACAATTTTTTGTTTAAAATGATTCTATTGATTTGTAACTAAATAATGTGATTTTCTTGTGGTCTTAACTAGTTGAGTTTTGTATTATCTGGCCTGAGGTTGCTTTTATGCGCTCAAAATTGAGTAAAATAAATGATGTAATATGTGATGTGTGATATGTGCTAAAAAAGTTAAAATATGCTAATTTATGTGCTCAAAAAATCAATTTTTTCAATAAAATTGAATAATTTTATTATCATTCAACAGTAAAAAATGAGTTAAAATTAACAAATAAAAGCTTTTCGATGCTTTCTTCAGTCAGATTACGGCAATGATCGTTAAAAATAAATTTACAAGTTGAAAACGATAGTTCAACTACCGCTTTTGTTGAAAGTGCATATTTCAAAATTTTTCTCATATCAAAATCTCGAGATGAAGTAACATTAGTAGTCAGGATTCTTTTCTAGTGACTTGATCAACTTTTCTTCAGCAATTCTTGAAAATTCGTTTGCGACTTTCTGATTGATATCAACTTGATATTAGAGAGAAAAAAAATTCTTTTGCTTTTTAAACTTTAATGAAATTAGCTAAATTGCAATATTCGTACATAGCAAGTAATTCATATTCAAAATCTTTGTTATTGCTTGAATTTGATGCATCGCTGATATTTTTTAAACAAAATTTTAACTCAAATTAAAGTTATAGAAATTTAAAAATGTGCAACTCATATTTAGATTACTTAAATCAATTTTTTATCGTTTCATAAAAATGATTTAACTTATCACCTTAAAGCAAATCATGTTTTCATTTCACTACTCTCTCTTCGATCCTTAGGCCTCAATAGTTTCATCATCATTTGAAGTTATCTTAAACATTTGCACCAAAATTTCTGCAATCTTCTCCCTTTCATTACGAGCGATTTGCTCGACGGCATTAATCTATTTAAAAAATAAAGACAATCTAGCATTTCTATATGCTTAACTACGATTAGTCAAACCTGACTGCTGAATGCGTAGTCAAATCTCATTTGAGTCGCAAAATGCTCGCAATTGTAAGTGAATACATTATACATCATAACGTTATTTCGCAGTGATTGTTCGACATTCTGTTGAATGGCTGAATTATCCAATGCGTTCAAATTCATTTTTTCCGCCTCACGTTTCTTGTTATTAATTCTGCAAGTATCGTTGCCTACCAATTCACGCAACGAAAGCTTCTCAACGTATCCAGTGAAATTATCAAAAATGTTTTCCAAATTTAACTGACCAAAGCTTGGATTGTTGAAGTTTATCACTGTGCCATTGCCGATGAACATACACCAATGAAAGTAACCTTTTCGTTTGACTTCAATCAAGTCTGAAAATTTTGCTTCACGTAAAACCTCATCCACTGATGTGAAATCAGGTGCATCCTCATCAATTTTAGCTTGAATCAGTGTTTGAATTTCTTCGATTGAAGATAAATTCAATGCTTCGCTGAAGTGCATAGTGGTAACAAATAATGCAATTAATAGCACTTGTTTACTGTCCATCTAAAACAAATATTGAAAATGAATAGAACTTCTCTTTAGAGATGAATTCTAATGAATGATTGTCATCTATAAAAATTTGTTTTTTAATTTTTCATGCACACAAAACACAAAACACTTGCTCAATTTTAAATGGCAGTTACATTGTTCATGTAACCATAGCAGAAATCATGAGCAGAAGAGTTTTTCAATAATATAACAATTCAGTTGTTTTTATCTTCAATTTTTTTACAACTTTAAGCAGTGTTCAAAGTTAAAATCTTGAGATTCTTTTCTAATGAGCGGACCAACTTTTCTTTAGCGACTTCTGATAATTTGTTCTTTCTGAAAAATATCAACTTGATATTGGAGATAAATAATATCAACTTGATATTCTTCTTCTAAAAATTTAATGAAATTAGGTAAATTTTAATATTCGTGCATAGAAAAAGAAATTCAGATTCAATATTGATCGTCATTATTTATTAATGCATCGCTGACACTTGCTGTTTTGTCATATTCAAAGTTTTTAACTTGTAAAGAGCGACACAATAACTGCGCCTCTTCTTCGGTGCTTACAAGCAATTAAACTTAAAACATAAACTTTCGCTTCCTTTTCTCACATAAACACTTGCTTGTCCATCTGTTTCTAACTAACTAAAACGTTGGCGAGGATGAAAATACAAAAACCAAGTCATTTCTAAGTTTGAAAGTGACTTGATGATGGCAAACTGAATGTTGCCGAAACGTCGTCACAAATTTACACGTCCGACATTGCCAATGATGAAAAGTGAGTTGAAATTTTTGTTTAAAAATTTAATTTTAAAATTTCTAGCAATAAAGCTTTTAAAAACTTTTCTGTCCACAATACACACATTGATATAGGTAATGTGCGAATAAGCAAAAACAGCAAATGATTTGCAAAAAAATTTGCTTTTGAATAGCTTTTCAACTTATCAATAAAGCGAAAATACGATTTTCCATTACAATCAAAAGCTTACGCGTTTGCAGCGCGATTGAACACTTACTGGGGAACAACGTGTACCGTATTTTCTCTTCGAGTTTAGCGTTTTGCATCACAAAGCTTTTTACTCTGCGTTCAATTCAATTTTTTCAGATTAGTGCGCGTTCCTCATCGCTGTTCTCGCGATATTTGCGAAACAAATCGAAAACAAAAGCGAAGCAAAATTTCGTAAAAGTTTGAGAAACGCGACGAGTTGAGGTGTGCGGAAGCGCAGCGATCGCCATCTCGGAGCGGGCGTCGAAGAGGCGAGTAGTCGAAACGAAAGGCGAGGGCGAAGAAAGCGAAAAATGAGATGAATTTGCACTGCGTTTCAATCGAGTGTTCTATCGCCGCATTCGAACCATTCACCATTTCGATTGCCACTCTTCACTCGCCATCGCCTCAGCTTTCAATGCTTTGAGTGCCAGCCGACTGTTTGAAACTCAAGAAACAGCAGCGAACGACAGCGTCGAACATTTGCTGCTCTCGCTTTCGTTTCTAACTTTGTTTTCTTTTCGCTTTTGTTTATTAATTCGTCTCTCGCCTTTTGTTAATCGGAAAAATGTCGATACGATCAAAAATCAACTCTTCGCTCAACAATTTGACGCTTTCGTCTTCATTCAAAAATCTCGATTTGAACGGCGGCAACGAAGTGTTGAAGTATTCTGCGGAGGAAATCGCCTCTCAATTGACGCTTATCGATGTGACCGCATTCAAATCCATTCGACGAGAGGAATTATCGAGTTTGAGTTGGAATACTTCCCGTAAAATGCAAATGACGCCCAATTTAGTCTCATTTACCAGACTTTTCAATAAAGTTAGTTTTTGGGTTATCGAAGAGATACTGTTCGCAGGTTTGTCCTCTTCATCTTATCTACCTTCAAACGTTTAAATATTTCCGAAAAGTAATCGAAATTTTTTGTTGTTTTGCTCGGAAATCGCATACACAGCGATAGAAGAAATTCGCTTTAATCGAAATTAACAAAATTTTTTTAACTCTTTGTTTAGTACAACAAAAGGAAACAAAACCACGCCTAGAATACTGCTTATCTTATGTTACCTTCTATTCAAGACTTCTTTTTCCAGCCATTCACTCAATTATCAAATTTTGTTTACTGTCGAATGTAAATTAACTTCGACTTCGAACGCAATTCGTTGCGAATGCAAAATGGAATGCTAATTGACGAAAATAAGTGAAAACTTTTTTTAGATAAGCAAAATAAATAAGAAACTCGAAGTTTGTTTAGCAAAACTAAATATCACACTGTTGCACAGCTTGTTTCAAACATACGATAAGCATTTCTTAACAAGTAGATTTTGAAATTCTGGTTCTGTTTAAAAGCGTTCTGTTTAATTAGGATTACATAACCGACAATTGTTCGCAAATTTTCTCTTTATTCTCGAATTTTATTTAATAATTTCATGCATTTCATTCTCTCCAAATATGAAATCACTTCATTATGCACTAAACAGCTTTTCTCAATTTTTCCTTCGAACTCAAGGATATATCTGTTAGTATGTGCTGATTCAATCGCAAAAACTTTTTTTTTCAACAGATAGAAAAGTGCGAACTTGCATCGATGGTACAGCAAAACAACGCAACATCGATATTGACGGCCCCAAGTGTAGGGGAGAAGTAATAACTCATTTTATAAGAATAGCTAAAAGATTGTTTGATTTAAATAATATTCATTCATGTTATGCGGTCATATCTGCACTCAGTAGTTCATCGATTTATCGTTTGAGTAAAAGTTGGAATTTTGTTGGTAAAAAAGATAAAGCGATTTTCGATAAACTATCGCTTTTATTAACCGATGAAAATAATTTTGAGGCTCTTCGGATGCATCTAAGCGCAGTTAAAAGCGACTGTATCCCCTATCTGGGCATGTATTTGCGAGATCTTGTATACACCGATATCGCTCATCCAGTTTCTCCTGGTCTTCAAAATACACAAAGAACTATAAAATTAGACAAGATTATAAATACCGTGATTGGTTTTCAAGAATCAACAACCTACGGTAGGCAAAACTAAGATTAAACTCTTAAATGAGAATGACTTGGTTTTTTATTTTTAAGATTTTTTGACACCAATCGCCCATATCAAAAAATATCTCAATTCTGTCAATTATATTGAAGAATTGCAAAAATTTTTAGAAGAAGACAACTTTAAGTAAGTTTTCTAACTTTTCATCGTCAATATAAACACATATTTGTTTTAGGCTTTCACAAAAACTTGAGCCCCCTGAACCTAAACCCGATCATGATAAATTTAATAGCCAAAGTGTATTTTACGTAAAAGATTCTTTTTCAAAAAGGCCATCAAATTCAGATTCAGGTATTTTTAATACGTTGCCAGTTTCGCCTGTGCATATCAAATGTTGCGGCAAAACAGTTGAGTGCAAGACCGTTTGCTCTTCACACTACTTTGAAACTTTGTCGCGAAGTGCAACAGCTAAAACTGAAAAGCCCTTCGTACACACACATCGAAAAACAAAAAGTTTAGGTACGAGTATTGTGCTTGAAGACGAAGCTCCGACAAAAGATGTTGAAACTCACTTGAAAGGAAGATACCTTATCGACGATTCTAAGATCGAAAATGATCAAATTATTGATGCAAATGGTATCCATATTATTTATCCGGTTAAAAAAGGAACTGATAACTTCGCTTTTCGAATAACTGATGAGGAAGAATATACTGACGTGAGTGATGATGAAGAGGATTGTGATATGATGAAACCATTAGCTGATAAAGCCTTTGAAGAAGATTCGTATGGCGAAAGTTTACCAATTATTGCTTACGAAGGTTACGTTAAGAGAAAAACAATTTTAAAAGATGGTAAAAAGCCAGCATTGTCAGCCTGGGTTCGATATTGGTTGGTTTTACGTGGTTCGACTTTATTGTACTATCCTTCGAAAAGTTTTCGCGGCTGTTGCAGAGGTGACTTTAGAACTTCTCCTACAAAGTGTATTGTGTTAAAAAACGGATGGGTGGCAGTTAAAGTTGAAGACGACCCGCAGCTTGTCGATTGTTTCACTCTTTCAGGTCCTAATGGGAAAAATGTTTACAAATTCAAAACAAATACTCATCTTGAAGCAACTTCTTGGTGTCGCGAAATAAACGATGCCAGTAACGGGTGCCTTATAAATTTATAATAATGACAAAGTTGATTTTATATATGCTCATTTTGTTTATAAATATGTAAATATTAGTTAGCAAATTCAAATATTGCATTATTACGTAGCGACACGCAATTCGCTGTTCGTTTTAAACTTCGATCAATTAAAAGCCGAATATCGTAAGTTCAATTTCTATTTATTTAAGTTTTTTTTAAATAAGAGACAATTAAATGCTGCTTTCTATTGATGCCACCATTTTATACCATTTTATCCGATCACTTTGCTTGTGAAACTTTTACAAATTAATTAAAAAGCGTTCAAATATAAGAACTAAAATTCAGTAAATATTAAAAAAATTTTTTCTGAAAAATGCAAACAAATTAGGAATACACAATTTCGGCTTTTGAGATAATAAAATTTAGAAGTGCGATGTTTGACATTAAAATTTCGACGGTTATTCACAAATTGAGATCGAGTGTACTCAGCTTTCGATCTCGGATCGAAAATTGATTCACAAACCAGAATCAAAGCTGAGATAACTCGATCAAAGTTCCGATCTCTGATCGGAGGTCAAAATAATCGCTAAATGGTTGATTTTGCCGGCAAAAACGCTTGTTCCCTTGGAAACGAAAAACAAAAATCATGCCAGCAAATAATTAATAGAACACGTGAGAGTATAAGCGGTGGACACAATGGTTTATAGGCCAAAGTCGGCATTACCTATAAACGGAAATTATCTTAATGAAATCACAGATTGGAAAGTGATTTTGATGTTCTTTTAAGGGAATGTCTCCTTGTTTCCAATTATAGAATTCTCTGCAATGTTTTTTACTAGTGATAATCTTTTGATCGAATCCGAAGTTGAACCTAATTAATTTCGATCCTCCACTGATTAATTAATCATTCAAGTTTCTTTTTACGTGATTGAGGTTCTTGTCGCTAACACTATTCGAAAATATTCTTAAAGAAAAATTCTGCTGCAATTTTAAAGCGCACCGTTTTAAACGATAACCAAATTATTAAATTATTATTATTATTAATACTATTATTATTATTAAATTGTCATTATTTAGAATCGTATAACGGATTGAGAACGTGCAATATTGTTCTTCGCCATTGTTATTTTTCGAATTGCATTCTTTTCGTTTTTAATTTTTATATTTTAGCTATTAAATTAAATTTTTTAACATGAGCATAATTTACTTTTTGGTTTTGTTTTATTTTTCACTTTCTCATAGTTTGAAATCCATCGATTTAAAAAATGAAATAAGTGGTAAATAGCAAAAAACTAAATTTTGAATTTTAAAATGTTTTAAAATGTTGCAATTTGTGTTCTATTTTAGAACATTTGAATCTAGAAAGCAAACACATCGATAATTTGTATACTGAGAATAAGAGAGGGCAAAACAGTATCGAATTCAGATCAGAGTTTGTTGCGGATGCGAGCAAAGAAATAAATAAACGACAATCGATTGACAGAAAATACGAGCCCACAGAATCAAGCATACGTTTAATAAGTTTTCGATGGAAAGAAATCGGCCTTTACGTGTCCACAGCTATGTTTTTAGTTGTCGCTGCATTAGCGAAAATAATCTATCATCACACGACTGCATTGAGTGCACACATTCCTGAGTCTTGGTAAGGCGCTAAACGATTTAATATTTGTGTGATTATGTGATTTCTTCTTTCTACAAAAGTGTGCTCATCGCTTTGGGAACTGCGGTTGGAATATGTGTTCGGTAAGTCGACTCGCAGCAAATCACCAAATTGATCAACTTGAAATTTTCACAGCACTCTCTCGTATAATTTTCCGAATGTGAGTGATTTTAAAGTGGAATTCTCGAACGATCTCTTCTTTTATTGCTTGCTTCCACCGTAAGACGAGCTTCCATCAAGTTTCTGAACATTATTCTCTTTGTTTCGCGGCAGTATAATTCTCGAATCGGCATACAGTCTTCACGATAGGACATTTTTCGCGAATATCGCAACTATTCTTCTGTACGCAATCATCGTAAGAGGTGCCATAAACGATCGCTTCCTCAACGTTCTTTCTTCAAAGGGAACATTTATAAACGTGATTTTAATCGCAATCTCTCTAAATATTTGCGCACAAGCAGGTTTCTTCGGTCCAAATATTCCAATGATGGAATGCGCCATTTTTGCAACTCTCATATCAGCTGTGGATCCGGTCGCTGTGTTGACCATCTTTCAAGAAGTGAACGTAAACAAAAGTCTTTATTTTCTCGTTTTTGGCGAATCGCTACTAAATGGTGACTTCTGAATGTTCGAATGTTTAAAATAAACTCGAATAATCGTTTCAACAGACGCTGTTGTGGTCACGCTTTATTCAACAATATCGAAATTAATTTTGATCGAATATATTTCCGCAAACGAAATTATAATCGGTTTTTTGGGCTTGTTGGTCATCAGTTTCGGAGGCGTCATTTTAGGCGCTCTCATCGGCGTATTCACGGCTTTGGCAACACTTTACACTGAAGATGTCAGAGGTATGTGAGTGGCAGCTTGTGTGCTTCGTTCCTCTCAGTTCTGCATTCAGTTGTGGAGCCGTTGATCGTAATAATGATGGCGTATTTGTCTTACGTGATAGCAGAATTGTTTCACTTTTCTGGCATCATAAGTTTGACAACTTGTGGATTGGTACAAGCGGAATATGCGAGAAATAATTTGTCGAAAAAATCGCGCACAACTATAAAGTACATGACAAAGACTTTAAGTTCGATAGCCGACGTGATTATATTTCTTTTCTTGGGCATCGTTTTGGTCAGAGAGAATCATATTTGGAACACAAATTTCGTCATCTACACAACTGTTTTCTGCGTTGTTTATCGCTTCTTAAGTAAATTTTTAAACTTTTGAGTGATGTGAATATTGTTTTTGATATTCGAACAAAAGGTGTTTTCGCTCTCACATACTGCGCGAACAATTACTTTCAAAGGGTGCGAGTGATCGATTTTGAAGAGCAGTTGATCATGGCTTACGGTGGCCTGAGAGGTGCGATTGCGTTTTGTCTTTCAGCAGCGTTAAACAGCGACGATACACCAAACGCACAAATGTTCACCACGACTACGCTTTTGATCGTATTGTTTACAGTTTACGTGCTGGTAAATTAAATTAATTTCAACGAATTGCGTTTTCATTTTCGCTCGCAGGGATCAACCGTAAAACCAGCCGTCAGAGTGTTGCGTATACAAATTCAGGCGAAACAGGATACGAGAAAACTTTTCCTCGCGTTGAACGACCGAGTTATAGAAACCATAATGTCCGCCATTGAAGAAATTAGTGGACAACGATCAATGAACTATTGGATGGTGAGAATAAGGTTTTAAAATTAAAAAGTTGCTTTAATACGAAACTTTTGTACGACTGTAGCAACAATTCGTGAAATTCAATTCAAAATATTTGAAGAAATATTTAGTTGTGACACCCGTCGACGAGGCAACCGGAATAAAACAAACATACGAAAGGGTGAGCAACTATTCGAAGACTGTATTTGATTGTCTTGATCGCTTAGATTTATATAGAAAGAAAAGAACACGACGATGAAAATGAGCTTGCGAAAATTGAAGCCGATTTAAGCGCGCCAGAAAAAGATTTGTATCCAGATGTGAACGAACCTTTGCAGATAAATGATTTTATAACGAAAGAAGGCTTTTTTGATAATGCAAAAAATGAAAGATTGAAAGAAATCGTTAAGTCAGAAAAGAAAGCAATGCTTAGAGTTGATAGTTTAACGATCGAAAGTGTTCAAAAAGTAGACATTATACCGGAAAGCAAGTGTCGTAAAATTTTACTTTTGCTTCAAAACTCGGAGAAAGTGGACAGTGAAAGCGTAGAGTTGAAATCGAAGGAGAAAAAAGAGATGCTTCACGATTTGGCGTGGTTCTTAAAGCGATCGATTTCGAAGCCGCAATTAAGAGCTACGGCTAAAGTTAGCAAAGATCGTTTGCTGGCGAAAAGAAAGGCTGATGAAGATTATTGGAAGACTTTAGCTCTCGCCTTCTCGAAATCTGCTTATTATAAGCTTCCGACTTCTTTTGAAGAATATGAGCCTAAAGCGGGAAAGCAAACGTTGATTAAAAGTAAATGGACGTCGCATTCACTCAAAAAGAAATAAAAAATAATTTAAAAAATTTTACTTAAGATTCACGAGTGCTTAAATAAAACAAAAAAATGTTTTCGCGATCGCAGATTTTAATTTAAATAAAATAAAAATTAAAATTGTAATCGTTTATGAAGCAGAAAAAATTTTTTTATTGTCACCAACGATGCCCTACAAAAGAAGCTTCTTTAAAACAAACTTAGACATGAATTTTTAAACCATAAAAGCGGTGAGAGAAAGTCTGTTTAGTGCGATCGATGTGTGTGCGTGTGTGTAATGAAGAGAAAATACGGAAAAGACGAATGAAAAGCCCTTGGAAAGAAGGAAGAAAAAATTTTCGACATTCTGCTGTTTTTCGCGACTTAAAAATTTACGAGAATAGCTAGTGTCGCAAAATGTGAATTGTTACCGGAAAAAAAAGCTTGTGAAAAAGTAAACAAGATGAGCAATGAAAAATTTTTCAATAAACTTTATTTAATTGCAATTAAATCGTATTTGAATCAATTTGGGTCATAATTCAAGGATCGAAACTTGCAAATCCTTGAGTAAGGCTTCGATTAACAACAAATCTGCTGCTTTCGCATCTCGCTCGATGTAGTTATTCACACCGCTACTTGTTCTCGTGAACTTTTTTCATATTGAATGTCACCTCAATGTTCGGCTTGCAGTGGTTCAATTTTACGCTGCTTTTTGTTCTATTAGCGAGCGGTGAATGCATTTCACATCTAAACAAGAACGAGTACACAGGTAATTTCGAGCTAAAGTTGACGTACGTACGTCTTATTTCTCTTGCTCGACTAGTGAATGAATTGACAAATTATTGCACCGTTCCGCGTTACGCTCCTTATATTTACGTGAAAAATGTCACCTCTACGGCAATTATTTTCGGACTCACCGATCCCAACGATCCTGATCAAGTTGTCGGCTACTCGATTTATTATTGGGGATTCAGAGCTGGCGTCGAGTCGACAATGCTGTAAGTAGTTTTTTTATTCAATTTTACCTGCTAATAAATGTTAATAACGCGAAAAGACGAGAAGATCGGGACTTTGGTACTCGCAATTTCGGCACAGGTAAATTTTTCTCGCTTTTTTATTTTACTAGGTGGACTTCAGTTGTGTTTCTATTCTAGTTGGTCCTTACGTAATCGACCGGCTCAAGTCTGGATTTGTGTATTGCGCTGATGTAACAGCTTACAACGAGTGCGGACACGGACCTTATTGCGTCGCTTGTTTCGAAAATATTTCAACTTTAAGTTCTTCAAAAGTTTCAACTTTGTAAAATTTACTTTTTTTTTCTCTTCATTTGATTAAAGCGCTCGAGACAGCGAAAATCTTTCCGCGGCATGTAAAAATTGTTAAATTTATTAATAATTACGATTTTCGTTGAAGCGAGTGTAACTAATTTCAAAAATCATTTTTCGTAAATATTCAACTTTTTACATTTGACAAATGCTTAATTTTACATTCGCATGCTGTGTTTTCTCGCGTTTGAAATAAAAAAAATTTTCAAACTTTTCTTTGTAATAAAACAAAATTCTTTAAAACTTTAATTGATCGCGATTGATTTACTGTTTACATCGCTCTTTTATATTATTTAAGAATATTTTTAAAATTAAAAAATAAAAATTAATTTTCAACGCAATCGTTTATAAAATCAGATCGAAATTAATAATCGCCAGTCGTTGTGTCCAAATTGTCTAAGTCCTTTCGCTCGATGATCAATGGAAGCAGATAGTGTCTATAATTGAAAAATTGAATTTGAAACATGCATAAAAAAAGAAAACCAACCTTATGGGAACCAAAATGGCTATGATAAGAGGATACGCCATTCTGAAATAAGCCCACGGAGAAAATGCGGAGAAGCACAAAAGAGCTGTTTGAAGCAATTGAGCTGCGGTGAAATAGTGAACATTGCGTTGTTTGCAAGTTCGAATGTAATGTGTTGCAGGATAGTTGCTTTGTTCGGTAATAAAAAGGTAAACTCTTTCGATGATTTCATTTCCTCGCAAAGAAGCGACTGCACAGTAAATGAAAAGACCGTCGAGAACGGGCACAGGAATGTATGATAGTGGATATGGTATAAGAAAGCAAGCTGTTAAACCGATGAATACGTGCGCCAAAATAACTGCGACTCTTGTTTCTCGTGCTTTTGTAACCAATTCATATTTGTGACCATTTTCAACACGAGCTTCGATGTCCGCTAAACAGCGAGCGTGAAGAGGCGAATGAGGCAGCATTCCGTGCATCAGCGGAAAGCCAAACATCGATATGATAATATTGAGCACAGCGATTACAAATAGGTCCAAATGGTATGCAGGACCTTTTTTCAATTTATTCGCTCTGTTGTTAACCATCGCTGCCGAAATGTTTTGATCCATAAAAAACAACAGCGACAATGGAAAAGCGAGAATCATCGCGGAAAATATTGCGGCAAGTGGTAAATGTTCAACTTTAGCTCTTTTCAATTCAAATGATTCTGAAAAGTCGAATCTATCGACTGTTTATAGAAAATGAGGAGTTTGCATACTGCAACTAATTTGAAGTTACCTTCGATCTCTCGGAAAACGAAGCTCGCGATAAAACTGAACACCAACACTGAAATGGGTAAAGCGTAATCGGATATTGTCTCACGAATAAAACCAACGAAGAACGGGCTTTGAAGAAATGATCGTAAAAGAGGAAAAGAGTAACAACATGCTTACGTTTGGTTTAAGCTGTACAAATAAATTGCCAATGCAACTGTGCCCAAAACCAAGAGCAGATAAAGAAGACTTGTTTCTCTCATGCAATGGCTCATATTTTCTTTTGTCGAATTAAAGCTTGTAATGTTGAAATCAACATTGTGTTTGCATGCAAGTGAATTAAAATGTGTTTTGAAACCTAAATGCGACTTAAATATTATTTCTTCGGTTAAAGATTGTCGAGTTTACTTAGCACAACATCCTTTATGGCGTCTACAGCGAACGCGAAGAAAGAGAAAACCGCGAAAATCTCTTCGGTCGATTTGGTGCAAAAGTGCATCACTTTGCTGAAATCGAAAATCGAATAGAGAATGAGAAGAAGCGCAGTCCATAGAGCTACGCAAGTATAGGTCGCTCTGAAATCCCAATCGTTTTCGAAACTTATGTCGAATATCACTTTAGTGTAAAGACACAAAGGCGCAGTGGTCATTATTATTACCAAAGGTTGGCCGCTGAACAGTCCAAAAAATAGACCGCCGATTGTTTGACCGAACAGAGCTTTTCTACTGTCTGCAAAGTATTTGGAGCATAAGCGAAACACGAATAAATGGAACAGCTTACCGAAAGCTCCTCGAGTTTCGTTGCCTGCTCTTACTCCAAAAGCGATGCAAGGAAGAATTATCGCAAAATACAAAAAACAAGTGGCCGCAATTGTTTTTCGTATGGTTTTCTCTCCGACAAATCCATCGATAAAATCGCTTTTATAAAATTTTAATCTTCTTTTAAAATCGCTTTTGAGACCATCGCAGAATTTCAACGAAATCTGAAAAGAATTATTAATTCTTAGACTGGTAAACACGACCAGCTTCGAAATACTTTCGGTTTTTCGAGCTTTTCAGCTTTGCTTTCCTCGAATTCAATCAAACTTTGAGCTCTTCTCATCAAAAGTTGCTTGAAAAGCTCTTCATTCTCAGCTTCTTTCAACGATTGCCGGAACGATGAATTCGCAAAGAGTGTGGAATAAATGGCCGCGATTTCCTTCTCGTTCTTGCTTAATTTTGCATTCGTTGGAGTCAAGATCAAAATGAGAAAGTGAATTTTATTTGCGCTCGGCGAAATATGAATCGGGTCGCTCAAACAAGCGATCATAATTTCTCTTTCCGCTATCGTTGATAATGGACAACTGAAGAAACGTTACGAAAAACAAATTGAGAAGAAGAAAGCGGTGCGAAAATCTTACGTTAAACACAACCAAGATTGGTCGTGAGGAATCGGATTTAAGTTGAGACCATAAAACATTTCGTGAAGAAGAATCTCTGAATAGATTTCATGCTAATTTTGTTTTTTCTATGACAACTTTATCGACTTACTTTTATCGTCGACGAACATCGATTTTATTATTTCTGAATCGTTGAAAAAAAATTTCGACTATAAGAAATTAGAAAGTAGAATATCGAGTGTAATGAAACGAAATTTTACCTTTTTTAGCATGTGATTCAAAGCTTGCTCTAAATTGGCACATTTTAGCCTTAAAATGACCAATCCGCGCTCATTAAATCTTAAAATCTCCAATAAGCATTTCGATTCTTTAAGAAAGTCTTTGAATGGCACACTTTTCGTAACTGTTGTTACGCAGAAACCTTCCAAAGCAGCGCTCATGATAGAATGAAAGTCGATACAGATTTTCATTGAATTATACGCTTGAATACAATTTAATATTCATCACCATTGCTATCAGCAGAACGTCGCATAGAAATAAATTGAAAACAAGACAAGACAAATTCATCAGGTAATAAAATTTATTGAATTTTATCAAAGCCTTTCAGCAGGAATATAACCAAAACGTTTTATCAATGGACCAAATAAACAAATAAACATCTTTAATTAAAAAAAAGCTGCATTATGCAGTAAATTACGTCAATCGATAGAACAAAGTTCGGAGAAATTTTGCACATTTCGAAGTTTTTTATGCTGAGTGCAGTACAACAAACCTAATTTGAGGATAATTAATGCGAAAAAGAAGAATTGAAATGTTTATTGATGAGAGTGTTAACGAAATTTTTATGCAATTGACCGATTTTTTTCACTGAGTGCCAGCGACTGATTTTTGTAATTAATTCAGAATTTTATAAGCTCGAACTTTGAACTTTTCACTCTTAATTGAGAAATGAAATCCGAATGCAATGCATTAGAAAAATTGTTAGTGAAAAACTCTCTTTTGGAAAGTAGCCGACATATTTTGGATTTTAAGCAATAGACGAAAATCATGTTAGTTTTTCAAGAGAAGTGTGTGCGAGGTATAAATTAAACTCTCTAAATTGTGGTTGTTGCGCTCGTTAATTAAGCTCAATTTTATAACGAATCTAACTAATCTTTATTTCTATTGACACCATTATCAAAGTTGACACCATTTTTTCACATTAATGTTTTGATACAAATATTCTGATTTTTAATCGTCTAAAAAATTCTTAAAAAACAATCAAAATCATTCGTACAGTGCCGGCTTTTAGAGTTTCTTCACCGGTAGTAATATGCTGAAACCGCTACAAAGTTCAATATAAAGTCTGAAATCAAACCAAACTAAAAGCGTTTTAAAACAAAACGCTTTAAATTGAGCTCATTCATTTGAAAAGAGTGATAGAATAATGCTTTGATCTTGTGAGATTATCGTTTAATCGAGCGCATTGAGAGATAATCCGTTTTCAAATCCATCGTTTCAATGTTTTGCAAACTTTGCCAAAAAAAACGCAAACACAGAGCGCCATCTTTCGAACGAAAGCGGAGCGAAAAGAGACGAAAGAAAAGTTGAGCGCAGCGAAAAGAGAAACGCGAAACGCGTTTTAAATTAATTGTAAAAGTAAAAAATTAATTTCGTAAAAATGATGAAATTTTCAAAAATCAATAGCCTAAAATTGATTTATAGACATATTCACGAAAAGGTGAGTGTTGCATTCGAATCGCGTGTTTCACAAAAATTGAACGCAGTAATTGATTGCAGGTGAGGGCGACGACCGGTGGCTATTGCAACCGACGTGCAGTTCACTTCTCGCCTTTGAAATGTGCGAAAAGTACGACAATCATTTCGAAGGAATATCCGCTCGTCGACCACGAGTTCGACGCGGTGGTGGTCGGCGCGGGCGGTGCCGGACTCCGAGCCGCGTTCGGTCTTGTCGAGGAAGGCTTCAAAACCGCTGTGGTCACAAAACTGTTTCCGACCCGAAGTCATACGGTGGCCGCTCAGGGCGGCATCAATGCCGCTTTAGGAAACATGGAACCTGACGACTGGAAATGGCATCACTACGACACGGTGAAGGGCAGCGATTGGCTCGGCGATCAGGACGCCATTCACTACATGACGAGAGAGGCACCGAAAGCGGTCATTGAGGTCAGTGTCTCGCTCTCTGCTTCTATGCGCTCTTTTGAAGGTCGGACGTTAAATGTCTCGCATTCGATCGCTGCTCTCGCTCAGTAAACAATTTGCGTAGTTTCGACGTAAACACAACTTTGAAAATGTAGCGTTCATTATTGATGGGATATCGACTTTGTTTTTCAGCTCGAAAACTATGGAATGCCATTCAGTCGAACGAGCGATGGTAAAATTTACCAAAGAGCTTTTGGTGGCCAATCCTATAATTTCGGGAAAGGAGGTCAGGCGCACAGATGTTGCTGTGTCGCAGACCGAACCGGACACTCTTTATTACATACTTTATATGGCCAGTCTTTGCGCTACGATTGTAATTATTTTGTCGAGTACTTTGCGCTTGACTTGTTGATGGAAAACGGGGAGTGCAAAGGTGTGATCGCACTCTGTCTAGAAGATGGTACTTTGCACAGATTTAAAGCAAAAAACACAATACTCGCGACCGGGTAATTTCACCTTCAGACAAACATTTGCTAAATTTGCATTTGCAGTGGATACGGTCGTACGTACTTCTCGTGTACTTCAGCTCACACCTGCACTGGAGACGGCACAGCCATGGCTTGTCGAGCCGGCATTCCGTCACAGGATATGGAATTTGTTCAATTTCACCCCACGGGTATTTACGGAGCCGGATGCCTTATTACAGAAGGTTTTTGCACGAACTTTTTGTTCATTGTCTGATCGTTTTTTCTTTAAAAGGCTGTCGAGGAGAAGGAGGCTTTCTTGTCAACGGAGAGGGGGAAAGATTTATGGAGCGATACGCACCCGTCGCCAAAGATCTCGCTTCAAGAGATGTTGTCTCGCGAGCAATGACAATCGAGATCAGAGAAGGAAGAGGTTGTGGTCCTGAAAAAGACCATGTGTATTTGCAATTGCATCACCTGCCAGCGGAGCAACTCGCCGCCCGCTTGCCAGGAATTTCAGAAACAGCAATGATTTTTTCCGGCGTAGATGTAACTCGAGAACCAATTCCCGTTTTACCCACTGTTCACTACAATATGGGTGGCACACCCACAAATTACAAAGGTCAAGTCCTAACTCACAATGATGGAAAAGATGTAGTCGTTAGAGGATTATATGCATGTGGTGAAGCGGCTTGTGCTTCTGTTCACGGTGCAAACCGTTTAGGAGCGAATTCTCTGCTCGATCTAGTGGTATTCGGTCGTGCGTGTGCAAAAACTATAGCCGAAGAAAACCAGCCTGGTGAAAAAATTGGCGATCTCAGAGCGGATGCTGGCGAGGAGTCAGTCGCTAATTTAGATAAAATAAGACACGCAAAAGGCAGCACGCCAACAGCAGCACTTCGAACGCAAATGCAGAAAGTAATGCAAACGCATGCTGCAGTTTTCCGAACAGGTGAAAGTTTAATTGAGGGCGTGCAAAAGATAAATGAATGCAACCAGCAAATGGCTGACATAAAGGTAATGTGATGGCGAATTTAAATGTTCAATAAGTTTCTGAGAAAATACTTTATGTTCAATCTTTTCAAGTTAAACAAAAATTATCATTAATTACAGATTCAAGATAGAGGAATGATATGGAACACTGATCTCGTTGAATCTCTTGAATTGCAAAACTTAATGTTGAACGCTATGATGACGATGTATGGAGCGGAAGCGCGCAAAGAAAGCAGAGGAGCTCACGCGAGAGAGGACTATAAAGAGAGAATTGATGAGTATGACTATTCAAAGCCTATAAAGGGCCAAGAAAAGCGTCCATTCGAAAAGCATTGGCGCAAACATACTTTGGCTTATGTCGACAAAGACGGAAATGTAAAATTAGATTATCGGCCAGTGATCGACACAACATTAGACGCTGAGTGCAACACAGTGCCGCCTGCAATAAGAGCATATTGAGCGCTCCTACAGAATTAGTTTATTGAAATTTTAAGGCAATTAATTAAAAATAGAAAAAGGCACACGATAACTTGAAATTAAATTAATCTGTAAATACAACTGCTTTGTTAGCAAACAAATAAATACTTTCTGTGCCCTGTTTTGCGTGTTCTCTTTAGTAATTTAGTAAATTATGCTCTAAATATACATTGACCAGATGCCAGTGAGAATGGAGTGAGTTACAATTCAATTTCTATTCATTCGCAAAACGTGCTATAATCAGCGATTGTCCCTTTTTTATTTAATGACTATGGTTAGAAAAAAAAGTGAACACCGAAACTTTACAACTCATCAAGAATAATAATAATATGCTTCACACCACTAAAGATTGCGAGATTCGTTGACTTAGAAATGTTGCGCTTTTCTCTTCCTCGCTGCCAACATGTCGAAATATGGGTTATGACTAATGCTTTGACGGATACACTTTATCCATATGTCTTTATCTTCCTGAGTTGCCGCAGACATACGGTAAACAGTGTGTCTTCCCTCGATCACTCTTCCGTCAGCATCTGTTTTACAGGCTTTAACGAATTCGTGCGGTCCGAGAGCGGAATACAATTCGAAACAATGAGGTTTACTTCTATCGTGCACTTCTCTAACTTGAACATTTTCCAATGGAATTATTCCACGCGGTTCTTTGTCAGTTGTGTACTCAAAGTAATACAAACACTTATCATTCAAAATAAACCATCTTCGTTTCCAGCTTTTGTAACGCCCTCCTTGTTTCCATAGCCATCCTTCGCGATCAGGATTAAAAAATGTATGCATCAAATCGTTGCCATCATCTTCCGGAATTTTAAACGGTTCCTGTTTTATGCTTTCATATAAGCTGGCCAAAAGCTCTTTCGGCAAGTCTCCGCCGTTGTTAATTCCCCTATTCATCGAAATAAATTTATCTAATGTCGGTTTATCCTTCACACTTGGATTGTGAAGCGCAGTGTTCAGCATAATTATGGCAAAACTTAGCACATAACATGTATCTGGATTAGAAAATACACCAGAGTTTTGTTGACAGTAGCGAGCGGCGAACTTTTCCATCATACGGTCGATCTTTTGAGCCTCGCCCGGAAGACGAAAGCTCCACAAAAACTGTCTCAAAGCCTGAACGAGCAGCAAATTTGCGAAGTCGTGGAGTTCGACGAAGGCGTCGAGCACTTTGATGTTGAAATCGGTGCGTTCGCCGAGATACTCGCCAATGGCAGTCTTGTTGAGTCCCTCGCCTTTCATAAGAAACTGGGCGACGTCCTCGGGCGTATTCTTGAGCAGTCCGTGTTCGATCAGATACTCGATGCCCTTTTTCGGGTCCATATTGAAGCGCTTTTTGCCTATTGACAGCTGCTTCTGCTTCGTGTTCATCTTTCCCTCGTCCTGTGACTCGAGCTTCGACATCTCCGTCGTGATTGTGCTAATCTCATCTTTCAGCTGCTGTATTTCGAGCAGTAATTGCGCTTTCCGCCGTCGAATGTCAGATAAAAGATTCTTCTCTTCCAACGTCAATTCGACGCTCTCCTCGCGTTCGATTCGCATTTTGCCCAATCGACTGAGAAGAGAACACTCAATATTACTGCTCATCGCATGAAAGCAACGCAATCGCTTCTAATCGCGGTGTGTTACGAACGCGGCATCAATCGCTTCGCGTTGCGTTTCGCGTTTTTCGCTTTTCGCTTTTCGTGTTTTCGTTATTTCAAAGCCTTACTTTTCCCTCAAACATGGATACGCCTCTCGTCTACTCGACGGGGGACTTCGCATCAATAACGTCCGCTTCATCGCGTCGCCGCTGCCCTTTCGGCCGTCTCACGCCACCGCTGACCTTTCGTTTGTTTGCTCACAATCGTCGATCGCAGCGTAAGCCACTTGCATCACTTCCCTCCACCGTTTCGCTTATCGCGCATTTTCTCTATGTTTTGTTTGATTTGTGACAAACGTAATGATAGCACTCGACTCAAGTTCGCCGCAATCAAACTCATTGCACTCAAAACTTTCTTTTCACTTTGCAAAACGCTTCTTTTCACTTTTCGCACTGAAACTCCGAGAAACACTGCATCTGTAGCGAGGAGCGATCAGAGTGAGAGCACAGCAGGAAAGAGGCAGAGGCCGGCAGCCAGTGGCGGACTCACTTCTATTGGCAGCGCGTCTTGCTGTTGAAAAACAAGCCCATCGCACATTCGAGGCAAAGAAGAAACTCGCTTCCCACAATTAAGAAGCATTTCGGTTCCCACAGTCACAATTGTTCACTAATTAATAACCATTTCATGTTTGAAGTGAGACATGCGAAGCAAAGGAAGTCGATTTTTTGAGGTTTCATAGATCTTCGCTTTTCACTCGCTGCTTTTCAGTGCTTTTTCACTGACAAAAATTTATTTTGTGAAAATCGCTTCTTGAATGTTAAGTCTCACATTCACTTTTCTAAATACGATCACAATTTTATCGCTTAATTGTCAACTACCTTTTTTAATTTGTAGCGAATCATTTCAATTCTGTAAATGTTTATGATCAAGCTTTGAGATAAAATTTTCAATAGCAAGCCAATTAAGCGGTAAAACTGCAGATCACAATTCATTGTTTCTACGCTTTGCTATCATTTCTGACTTCAAAAATAGCAAATATCGCTTTCAAAAGTTTTCAAAAGTTCGCAATATGTGGCTTAGAGTGCGATGCGACATTCGATCTTTGCAGCAGCTGCTACTGCCGCAGTGTATCCGCAGTTATATTTGATCTGTGGTCGAAAGGAAAATACGAATTTTACTTCCTTTTGCCTGCTTTTGCAAGTACAGATTAACGCGACTATTGTTTTCAAAATGCGACCAGCTTTCACTAATTGCAGCAGAGCAAAAACGCGTTTCAAATGTTGAAAATTTGATCGTTTTGCGTTACTTTTTTTTTACTTTTTATGGAATTCAATTTTTAGCGCAATTAGCCCGCAGGCGATGGAAAAGACGCAAGCGTTTCACTTTAAATGCTAGGCTCGAACGGAAATACACTCTTTGTTGTTCGCAGTAAGCAGCTGAAAGACGCAAAACTACTGTCGCTTTACTCGCCATTATTATTTACAATTAAGTTTAAATTATAGTTGATGCATTTTTTTTATTATTCTCAAAACACTGATGCAAGCATTCAAAAAAAAGAATCGCGAAGAAGCTTGTGCTTCGCTTTGTTTTCGAAATAAAAAAGGTCAGCACACTTTATTCAGCGATCAGCCTCGCTTATTAAAATTACGCTTAACGCTGAATTTTTAAAATTGAGCCGCAATTAAATTCTTTGCTTTTCCATTTAAAAACATCTGCAAAAAAGTTACGCAAATGTGGTTACGCCGCTCGCGGTTTTTAAAGTTTTTATTTTCTTCATTGTTTTCAAAACAACTCAAAATTTTTAAAAAGAAAAAACTTTCGAGTGTTTCATCAAATTTGTTCGCATAATCGAATTAATCACGAAACGCGAAAAAGTGGCGAAAAATGATGCGAATTAACTGTTTCGTGATGCGCTTTTTTTTGTCCGCAATGCGTTTGAGAAAGCGGTCAATGCCATAATCATTCGTTGAATTACACATTGTTTGCTCTTTTATAGCCACAGAAACTGGCACAAAAGCAGCGTGTAATTCAAAATTCTTTCACTTATCTTTACTCTTATTACTCGTTGAAAGAAGAAAAAAAAATCAAACGTTTTCATTCAATTATTCGCAAAACTCGAGTGAATGTGTAACGAATGCTTAGCGTGTTATGAAAAAGAAAAGTAGGAAGTTGAGATTGCGAAATCATTCATGTTTCATGAGCTTTTAAAACTCAGGTAACAAAAGTTGCGATTTGCACGAAATTTTTTTTGCGATGTCGTCGTCATGTGAAAAAAAACGACGAAACGTGTTCAAATTGCAATCAGATGTGATGCGAAATCAAATATCAAAGTGAGAATTAAAATTAAAAAAGATTTATTAGCAGTTTTAGCTTTTTCCGACGAGAAAATTTTCAATGCTTTTCAATTACTGAAAGTAGCATTTTGCTTCGAATAAATAATTTACACGAGCGACGATCGCTATTCAAATTCTTTTTTACCTGCTTTAATCGCGATGGCTCAAAAATTTTCGCTTGATTCGCATTATCGATGATTGTAAAAAAAAATAACAGCAGCAGCATAAAGAAGCTTTACTTCGATTCTCATGCTTTAAAATTCATGTAAAAAAGTTTCATATTTGTGCAATCGTAAAAAAAATTTCCTCGCTGTTCGCGTCGATTCACTTCTTCTTGTTTATACATAATTTTAAGTTTTGTTTTGTTTTATAACGCAATAAATGTAAAAATCGCGAACGAATAGCGTTTGCTCTTCTTGTGACGGACAGAATTATGAGAAGAAAAAATTTTTCGACAAAAATGATTGCGCGTCATTTTTCATAGAACAAAGCAAAAAAGTTGCGAACAACGCCTCCACTTTTTGTGTTCACTGCACTTTTGGAGAATTTTTTTTTCACTTTGAAAAAGCGAAGAAAAACGCGAAATATTTCCACATTTCTCATATTCACAGCGTCGAAAATGTGCGTTGAATAAAACGAAGACAAAGAAGCGCGCTAAACAGTTGCTTTACACTTCTGATTCTTATTATTGTTGCTTTTAAAAGTTTTTTTAAAACAAAACTTTTCAGCGCTCATTCGCAGCTTTAGTGTCCACTCCTCTGTCTCAAGCGAAGAGCAAAAAACAAACAAAATTTTCACATACTTACTAAGCGAATATTTTCAATTATCTGCGTCGATAGCCACTTTTGATACATTTATCGCTCTTGAGCTGTGTGGAAAAGCACTCGAGAGCTTCTCTCTTTTGACTGCATCTCAATCGTTCACTGCTTAAATTCGTACCATTTTAGCGCAACTTTAACGTTTTAAGTGAAACAATTTTGCAAGAAAAACAGAATTCGCTAGATAAACAAGAGATGAATTGTCAATCACTGCTACTTGTGTTTGCTTTTCGATATTTTCTTTGCGAAAGTAGTTTGCGCCGCTTTAGAATCAAAATTTTACGCGACACGAAATATTTAAAAATGTAAATCAGTCGAAATTGGGTTGAAAAGCGATGCATTCTCTTCATTTGTGTCAAGGAATGTGAAATTTGTACTCATTGTTTCGCTTTTGAATTAAATGCTTCGTAGCTGCTATTCAAGTGCTGAAATGTACGACTTATCGCATGAATTCGCGCACAACATTCGAAAGCAAAACTCAAAACAATTGATTGCTTTTCTTAATTGTAAATTGCCGCGATTAAGTGATAGAAAGAGTCACAAGAATATCGAATTCAAACGTTTCGCGAATTAATCATGAGTTCGATTGTGAGCCGACAAAATTGAGAATTTTGCGCACGAAAGTGCAACTAAACTTTTCATTGTTTCGCTCACTCCACCTACAAACTATTTTGCTCTCACTTTTTTGTGACCACAGCAGCCGATAGGTGGAAGCGTTTGTTCTTTTCAGCTCACATGGCGAAATCAAAAAATTTTGAAATCGACAATTCAAAGTTGAGAGATAAAGTTGAGCGCACTTTCAATTGAAAAAGAATAATGAAATAAATTTGATAAATCAAATTTCATGTGAAAATTTGTTTCATTTTTTTCTTTCGCCTCAGATAAAATCTTTTTAATTGAATTGCGTTCAAATTCATCAATCGGATCAGCTGAATTCTTCGCTCACAAGTTGTTTAATAAAACTTTCGATGAGCGAAAGTCGAAAAGTTACGCTAACTATCGGTAGCTCGAGCTTGGCTTTGCTTAAATTCGCACTGTTTTCATCTTAAATCAATTGTGATCGATGCCGACATTGTTGACAAGAAGCGAGCGAAAGATATTTTCGAAATGTCAAACGAATGCGGCATTTGTGCAACAGATTTTAACTAACTGTCCGCCTTTTACCGTCGAAAAATATTTCGCTTATTTATTTCAATTATGAAATATGGCAAAAGCAAATCTAAGCTCGGCGTTCGCATTAAAATTAATGCTTGTTTAGCTTCAGAAAAGAACAAATTAATTACACAAAAGAGTTACTCGCAAAGGTTTATTATCATCTTTCGAAAGAGTATTATGAACAAATTTTTCGCTTTTTTTGCAAAATAACACAAAGTGATGCCGAGAGAATACCGTGAAATAATGCTTCTAGTAAAATACGTTTATAATAGCAAATTACAAAGAATATTGCACATCGAATTGTATTTTTTCTAATTTTGTTTCGAATGAAAAAGTTGAAGCTCTGCGCTATTGGCGTTTGCGTTCGATTTTTTTTTCTAGCACCTAAATATCACAGAAAAAACTTCTTTGTATCAACAAAACCAGCATTTGAAATGAAAATTTGAGTTTGATAAGTAATATCATGTAAATATTCAACATTCTGGATCCAACTAAAAAATGTTTATATTCAAAAAATTTTTGCGCGATTTTGAAATTATTCTACTCTCGATTATCCTTTACTCATACGCGTGATAAGATGATTTTCTAACACTTCTTTTCGTATTCATCGTTGAATAGAAACCAGGCAAAAGGATAGTTTAATGATACAAATAGAAGAACAGTTTTCTATGGTTTCGTTTGTTCGCAGCTGTTACATTCTATTTTGCGATTTAAGAGAACTTTTCACACAAAAAAAATGGGCGAAAAGAACATAAAAGGCGGCCACATTGGCACTCGCTTTGTTTATTAATTGAATTTAGTCGCTCTTTTCATTCACGAAAGGAAAAAAAAATTTTGAATCAAAAAAAATTTTTTTTCTGAAAACTTCTCACAACTGTCAACAAAGTGTGTTGTCGTCGATGCGAACAAAAATCTACGAACGAATCTAAAAGCTCCGTAGGCTTCTGGACTCGGATTCGAGTGTCACAAAAGAAGTTTGCGAGAATTGAAAGAAAGTATAGAAGAAGAAGAATAAATCTTTGAAGATGAGCGAAGAGCAGAGGAAAAAAAAAAGTTTCGCAAACCGCGCCCACCCTAAATACGAGTATAATATTCGCCTTTCGTGAATTGCCGTCAAACACATCGCCGCGAAGACAAATTGAACGACACGAGCGCTTTTTTATTTTTCATTTTCACTTTGCCAACTCTACAAAAACATCTTTCATCTCTCGTTTTTATATAGATTTATATATATAATAGTAATAATTTTTTTCACTCTCGTTTTCGCCTTTTTTTTGGAGTAGCGGTGAACGCCAACCTTAGATTCGCTTTTTCCTACTACGTTTCATACACGGAAATAAATAAGCTTTTTCGGCAGAAATGGGCGGACAAACTCTTTATTGCGAAAGATTAATGCTTGTTTTGCTTAAAAAAGAGCAAATTAATTACAGAAAAAGACTTATTCGCAAAATTATTTGTAGATTAATTTAATTCGCCGTTAACGATCGCTGCTTTTAATGCGTAAGAACGAGCGCAGAGATGCAGTAAAAAAGCGACTCTCGTTATCATTGAATGCAAAAATAATTGAGCGCAGCACAAAATCTTCTTTGCTCTCATTGTTTTTTTTTCTCAGCATCAATTTCAACATTTCGATTTTTGAGCGCTCTTTTTGCGCTTAAAAAGCTTCTCATTCCTCATTGATGTATGCAAGGAAACAGAAAACAGAAACATTCGCTTCTTCTTCTTCGTCATTTCGTATGCTTTCTTTTTATGATGCATTCGATTTTTGCAAACAAAGAGAGAGAGAGAGCAAAACAGAAGTGAATACTTCAAGCGGAGTATAGAAAAGCGATCGTCTTGCATCGAATTCACGAGCACAAATTGAGCGAAAAAGACGGGCGATATTATAATGAGGGCCATAAAAATGGGCTTAAAATTCGCAGCGCTGCGTTCAGTTCGCATTATTGACGATCAATTATATTTTACACAAAAAAGGATAAGCTTAAGTCGAGCAATTCGCTTGTAAACCGTTCTTTCTAATGATTTTTATATTTTAAATTAGTTTTTTGTGCGCGACGCGTGCAAATAACTTCGCATTTTGATTCGAGCTTCGCCCCAAATTGAGCATCATGCAAAAGAGCTCGACAAAAAGGATTTACGGCGAAAGCAATTATAGCGACGAGCGAAATTAATCGATCATAATTACCTTTTTTGTTGCGAAGAGTCGAGCGAACAATGGCTGAAACAAAAGCTTTCTCCGGGCTTAATCCGACATCAAAATTTTCAAAAACGCAACTCAGTAATTGAAAATGTCAAAACTTAAGCTTCACTTTAAGCAATGAATCTACTTGTTTTCACTTTTATCGCTCTGTCTGCAACCTTCTTTCACTCGACGCACTTTTAAAATGTGATTTATAACGCGAATTCGCAATCTGAAGTCCGTATTTTAGCTCATCAGATTAGCGTATTTTCATAAGCTGTGCGATTTGAAATTAAATTTATCGCCCGTTTCATCACATGTTTCAGTGAACAAAAAGCAAATATTTGATTTCAAGAATTCTGAGAAAACAATTGACGCTGATAACGAGTGTATTTCGAATCAAAAAATTTCGCAAATCAAAGTAATATTCGCGAAACTCAGTGAATTTATCTTGTTTTTAATTATAAAACAGAATAAACGAAGAGGGAGAGCGAAAGAGCGATTCCAAAGGGAACATTTTGGCTTATCGAATACAAGGCAAGTGATTTATGCTAGCAGCTCAATGCTTATTCAAAATAATTTTACCGAAGCTAAAATTCAAATATAAAAATGATTGAAGCTTGAATTTTCCTCTCTAAAAAAGCAGACACAATTTCAGATACAAACATAAAACCGAACAATTTTTAATTTATTTTCCTGAAATAATCCACCTTTAGGGAGTATCAAAGCAAACGTTTATTTCTCGTTAATTTTTCAAAACATCTCATGCAAAATTCAACGAGCTCTATCCGAATTCTATTCGAAATTTAATTTAACCAATTAAGCCTGTTAATTTGCTTTTCGCAATTTTGTTAACTCGAAAAATTGAAAAAAGCATTTTAATAAATATTTTCTGTTTCGAAAAGTTTTGCGCTAGCAATTAGATTTTATTTTTTGGACATTCTCTGTCCACTCTAACTTCGCTTCGATTTCTCATTTCGAGTATTTCTGTTGAAATTTTCATTGAAGAATGCGACAAAAACGATTTTATTGCCATCATTAAACTGAGGTCAAAAGAATTTCGATACGAACTTCGAACAAACGCTTCTATCCAAGAAAATGAATCCAATTTTTCATATTCGAGCAAAATGCTCTTCTCAAAATTTATTTTGATTTTCGAAAATATACTCAAAAAAAATTGAATTTGGAGAGAATTTCAAAGATTTTTGGCGAGTAGTTCTACTGATTTGAAAACGAAAATTTTCGATTAGCGAAAGTGAGCTTAACTGTGGAGCAACTCTAACGAGACGCTTAATTGTTTGTGATGCTTCGAGGTTAAGCCACTTTTCGATAATCGAAACATTTTATTTTCAATCGATAGCAGCTTGCAATTATCTTCTATCAATGATTTAATCGAAGGAAAATTTCGTGTGAAATTCCAAATTGTTTAAATTCGAAATTTGAATGGAATTTTTCCGACTTCGCTTGAATTGAATTCGCTTATTTGAATCAAGTATTTAAATGGTTTTTGCTTATTCAAAAAATTTTTAGCACAAAGATTTTTGAAAAATTTACTTGCGCAATCAGAAAACCGCGTAATTTTGTCGAAACTTCATTTTTCAAAATTATTTTTGTAGAATTGAAAAACTGAAGCCTTATACTCATTTAACTTTGAACCATAATAAAAAAAATTGAATTTTCTTCTCAGAAAATTAAATTGTTTTAAGTTTTGCTATGCACATTTAATGAAATTTTTAAGAAGCGCCGCGTTTTTTAACGCACTTAATAGAAAACAAACGAGCGCCGCGCTTACTTCAAACGCGCGTTTAAATGAGCAGATTTAGCGAAATTTCAGAGGTTGTAAATTTTAAATAAAAAGCAAGCGGAGAAACGAGAAAAATAAACAAATAAAAAAGAGCGGAATTCAGTTTTGAATAAACAGTTTTTCAATTCATTTTTCTTCGACATTATTATTTTCGCAAAGCTTTTTTCAATTTCAAAACCATTCTCGTTGCGTTTTGTGTTTTCAAACAATGAATACAAAATTTAGAAAAATGAAAATCAAAATAAAAAATAGAAAATAAGCCGAAAAAAAAATAAGAAAAAAAACTGAAAATTTAACGCAGCGAGTCGCTTGAAAATAGGATTCACGTTCACGCTTAAAGAAGTTATCAAACACAGTGGCACTTTGCTTCTCGCTCTGCTCGAACTGCCAAAAATGATTAATTTCATAAGTTTTGAGCGCGTGAATACGACAGTAATTACAAGAAGCTTTAAAAGCAAATTTACCAGCCGATATAATATAAGCGTTCGCGTTTTTCGGTCCGCTATATTCGCGAAAACATCGATTTTTTTAAAAGCAGCGACAATTTGATTAATTTTTTCTCTCGCTCTTGCTT
>NCKU01000609.1:0-37161 GCA_003675995.1 Dinothrombium tinctorium | reverse complement strand
AGTCTTGAATGCAATACGAAGAACTTAACTTACAAATATTCTGAAGAAATGGTGATTGAAGCGAAACGATGATATGCACAAATGATCCAAGAAGCAGATGTGAAAAACCGTCTTTGACGGTTTTTAAAAACATCCACGACATTATCGTGAAAGAAGTCGAAGATTTTCAAATATGTTCCGATTGCTTTGCCTTTTGACATCGATTCAGAGAGTTAGGCGACGATTGGTTCAATTACACTTGCAGCAAGACTCACATTTTGGTTTACGCAAAGCTTGGTTCGCATTCATTTTGGCCCGCCAAAGTTGTGAAATATGATAGACAAAAAGAAGTTTTGTGTCGCTTTTTCGGTCTGCGCGATCGTGCGTTTGTACCCCTCAACCGATGTGTTTTGCTCTCTGAAGAATACCCCGGAAAAGAACCGTCAACAAAGCGTTATCTTAAAGCAAAGTCTGATCTCTGTACTCATATTCAAAAAATTAAATGCCGCTTTCCGCTTAAATTTCGTTACGCACCCCGTGATACTCCTTTGAATCCGAAAAACTTATTTCTGTTCGATGAACCATTGTTTTGTTAAGATAACAAAGTTCTCGGAGATGATGATAATGAATGCGACAATAAGGAATATAACACGAGTTTTGAAGATGAAGAGTGCGACGAGGGAACAAAGAAAGAAGAAAATGAAATTGTTACAACACTTAAAAATGAAGAAGAAATTAAAAATTTTATTAGAAAACTCAGAAAAGCTCCTCAAGTTCTCATCCAACTTGATCGTCATCTCAATCGAATTGCATTTGAAGAGAAAGGAACAGCTAAGGATTGAAACCCAAATCGAGTAACAATCAGTTCAATAACTTTAATTCGATCCCACCAACTTTATTTCAACGCATTTCATAAACATTTAAATCTCATTGCTTAATTCTTAACACATTTTGAAAGCAAGTGAGGTCAGTTTTGCATGGGCAAAACGATCTATAAACATCGCTGGCTTCCAGGACATCGCCATTAGGATATAAAAGTGACTCATTCCTAGGTGTATTGTCAACAAAAAAAATCTATCGACATCTTTTATAACACAAGAGCCAGTTCTTTTTCCGGTATTTGTACTACTCTTCACTTTACTTTTTAAATGAGAAATAAACAACAAATAAGCTTTTTTAAGAAATGCTGATCATTTTCAAAACAAAGAGATCACCTTAAAAATAAAAATTGGAATGTTAATGAAATGCACAAGTTTGGATAAAAATTTACTAGCTCGAGTAGCGAAAAATTTGAAATTATGCATTTAACGAAGTAAAAATTTTATTTATGCATTTGTAACAAGAACTCGTCTTTTATGACATAAAATAAATTTTTATGCAATTATGCATTTATACTAAGTCTAGTAATAAGTTTAATAAGAACATAAAACATTTCTGTATCAACGTTTCGTAGTTTTGAGGTCACTTTTTCGGCTACTTACATTTTTACTTTTGATTGTTTGCTGTTTGTCACCATTTTAACCATTTTCTCACTGTCACATTTGAAAAACTGACCCTAAGCAAAATATTAACTACTGACAAGTGAGTCGTTTTCGCTTTTAACTCAATTATTTTAATTTTCGTCATATCTAAACGCTGTGTTATTATCACAAAAGCGAATTAAATATAACAATGCTTTGAAACCACTTTTTTGATAAAATAAATCAAAATTAAGCATGTCCAATGTGACATTTTGTGAAATGCAGTGAAGTATTCTTTTAGCTGTAGGAAACTTTCTTCTGCCACCGATAGTACAAAGCAATTCTAAAAGAAAATCGTACTCGTTGTTCACTTGAAAATCATTAAAAATTTATTATAATTAAATTTAATAAACTTTATTTCAACTTTAACAAATCATTTCAAGCTTATCACTTCATTTATTCCCTCCCATCTTATTACCAGTGAAGGTTAACCGTCGCAAAGTCATTAATACAATTCGTAAAATGCCCACTAATACACGAATATACGAATACTCTTTACTCTATTGCACATTTAGCTCACAATTGAATTTATCTTATCGCTATTAAATAGTGGATGATTTAATGAAAAATAAACGTAAGGTGAGGCGATAAATCACTTTAAAAGCTGCGTCTTATCGACTGAAGAGCTTTATTTCGCGCATATTTTAAAGCAGCATAAAATGCAACATATCTTGACGCTTGCGGTACAATTATTCAAATATTCAAGTATTCAATAAGTTATATCAAAACCCTCGAGTTTTAATCAAGAATAGAAATTTTCTGTCACATATTTTTGCGCCTATTTTGCTTATTTTTATCACCTAAAAACCATTTAATTGACCAGCTCCAGTTCGTTTTAGATTTGAAATCAAAGAATCAGACTGATAATTAAACAATGCAGCAGCATTTAAAAAATAAAAATTATTTAATTTGATTTAATTGAATTAATATTCGTAGATTTCACTCATAATTAATGGTTTCATATTTTAAAAAATTGCTTAAGAGGAAAATTATTTTCTCACAAAACCATATTTCAATTACATATTTTCAACTTTAAAAGCTTTAAAGCCCATGATTAGTGAAGTTACTTTATTCACCTCCTTTGTTAATATGAATTTTTTACTCGAGCTTCTAAATTATATTTGACGCTTATAGCTGATGAGATAAATATATTTAGGTGTCCTCACAATTAACAAAATATTTATCGTTTAAAGTTCTTGATGATTAGGGAAGCCAAAATGCTTAATTTGCTTATGGTTTTTTACATGTTCAAAAGCGTATATGACGATTGATAAATAAGTGCCATATGCTTAGATGGCTGATTCGTATCGATTTATTTTGTTTAAAATGCTTATTTTAACAAAGCTCCGTTTAGAAAGCTAAGTTTAAAAATAGCAAAATTATTAAAACAAAATAAAATAATTCTTTGCACAAATATGAATAGTGAATTGAAGAAGCTCGAAGAAGTGGAAACGTGGCTTTCAAAAACCATTGTTAAAAGCTCGCTTCTCAACCTCCATACAGTCAAAGTTGCAGGAAAACAAGTCGAAATATTGTTATTCAAACTCGAGCGATAGAGATATCAAGACGATCAGCAAGTGGAGCTGAAAATTTTGTTGATTCGATTTACGAATTCGTGTTTTCTTCTCTTCTCTAAAATGTAGAAAGTTGGTTTGATCATAAGTTGGTTGAAAGTCTTGCTCCGTTAGTAACAGAATAAAAATTTGATTTAACTAATTTTTTGATAAAAAATGATTTAAAATTAAGTGCAGCTACACTCAAACTGTTGCGTCATTAAGCATTCGCTGATTAATTCAATTCGTCATTCTATCGCTGCAAGCGTTTGTCATATGATATTTTCGACGCCCTGTGAGCTGCAAAAATTTGCTAATAACTGATAATTGTCCTAAATATTTACTTTAATCCACTACCACTATGTTTCTTAATAATTTATTTTCAAAATGCCGTTTCAAATTCAGTTCATCACTTTGTTGGTACCAAAAAGTAGCCAATATTCAAAAACAAGACGCATTTGTCAGCTCTAATCTTTATCATCGCGTTAATACACTCAATTCACGCCGTGTGCAATGCATTTGAATACCGTTTATCAATGTTTAAATAGACAAAGAGATAATACAGCGTTGGAAAAAAAATAATTTAAAACTCTTTTATTATGACGTTAAATATCTGGATAAGATAAGCAACACTTTTGCCATCACTGTGAGTAAAGCAAATTTAATCAAACACATTTATTTTAATAATTCTTTACGTTTGTTAACTGTTTTTTTTTTCAAAATGTACTTCGTAAATTTTTACTTTTTATGTGAAAATTGCTTAATAAAAAGTGAAAACAATGCACAACTTTATAAAGAAAACATTTTGAATAAGACTAATTTGTAGGGTGTTTTTTCTTTCTTCAACATTTGTTTATAATTCCTTCATTATTCAATTGTTTAGTGTTAGTCTGGACACTATCATCAATGAGATCAGACTCCTCGTCTTTTTTGTGAGGATAACAAGCGTAATGTTGCAAAATGAAGAGAATATCAAACGAAATTGATATCATTCCAAGGCCGAACTTCGTAAAGTTGCCAAAAATATTTGACCAATCATCTGAAAATGAGTAGGAAAGACGAAAATGCAATGAATTGTTAAAAAATAAGGATTTTTTACCGTAATTATATGAATCAAGGAACATTTGAAGAAGGCTAAATATTCCTCCAGTGAAGTCAAGGAGAACATTGCCGATGCTCCAGCCGACAGTCGATTTGCGTTTAAAATTATACCATGCCTATCAAATGAGAAAAATTATTTGAGGATCAATGAGAGGTTTCTTTTTTACCTGTGGCGTGTACTTTAAAATGGTAATGCCAAGCTTGGCATAAGACAAATAATATACGTAAAAAAGTTTTGAAATTACTTGAGTAGCGGCTAGAATTAACATGACACCAGCAGCTGACCAGAGTAAAACAAGAAGAATTCTTGCTGTATAAGATAATCTTTGATTTCCTCTCTCGTAAATAAAACATTGTATAATAGTAATTCCTGTTAAGATTACAGCGTGAACCGAGAATCCTACATCGTTTAGCTCAACAGGTATTTTACTATATTTGAAGTAATTGTGATATGCGTCTTGATAACTAGGATAAAACTTCAAACAAATGTTGAATATCGAATAGAATAAAAATCCAGTGATATTTAAACCGAGAAAGTCGAAGTTAAGGCCGACAACACTTTTTCTTTTGTAGTTGGTCCATACTTGTGGATAAAAGCTGATTGACCAGGCAGAAAAATAAATCCATCCGACAACATACGAGATTATAACGATAAGAGAAGAATGCCCGACCGATATAGTAAGATAAGCGCGCTTGAAGTCTACTCCAGGTGCAGTTGTATTAAAAATGAGAGTAACTATTCCAACATCAAAAGCTTCTAAATCAAAAATGAGAGACTCATTCGAATTTGCAGGAATGGTTTGATTGTTGCAGCTCTCGCATTTGAAAATCTTCGTGCATTTGTTTCCTTTGCAAAAAAGGGAAACAGGAACTGTGACGTTCACTGGTTCGCTGGAAAAAAAAAATGAGTAACCGATACGTTTAAAGCTAAGAATTCTTACCTCAAGTAAACTTCGAGATGCACATTTTTACCAACAATGTAGCTATCTGCTGCCTTAACAATCAATTTCGATTGACTTTCTGATGAGGCAAGAATAACGTCGAATAAGACAAAAATCACAAGCAATTTAAGCCACATTTTCGTTTGCGTTTCGTGATACCTCGAAGAATGTTTCACTGCAAGTGAAAAACTTATTAAAAGCGCACGAATAATGATAGAAAAAGATAAGATTAATAATCATGGTTACAAAATCTCGAAGGAAACAATAATGTGAAAGAGCGATAATAAAAACTTTATACAGCGATGACAAAAGTTTTGCATCTTATCACAGCAAATAAAAGTTCTTAATGGTGGAAATAGCGATAAAGAGAGAAAACTTTTCACCACTCAAAGCATTGCAAATTACAAAGTCACTAATAAAATATTTATTTCGGTGAAAGAGATTCTTAAAATTGCGACAATCGGGAAAATATTTCGAAAGGATTGGCTTTTGAGCGAAACTTATGAGCACGAATAAAGATCAGATAAAGCGGAAAGCGAATCATGTGAGAAACTAAAAAAATTCACGACGTGTCGTCGCTGATTTGAAACGTTCGCATGATTTAATGAAAGAGAGAGAATGCTCTAATTGTTTTCGATCGAATCAATTATTTTCCGAAAACTGTCACAGCCTAAAAAATTTTCATTTAAATTCGAAAAACTGCGAATAAAGCGACTATTTTAGGAGGTTCGAAAGCGTACCTCAATTAATGCGATATGAAATGAAAACACGATACGGATTCTAAGCGAAACTTTTGAACAAATTCACTTTATTGAGCTTCACTTGTTTGAGCTTTTCTCTTCAGTTTCATTGTGAAGCGTGTTTCGCAGCTGTTTTGACACAAAGTGAGCGAACAAATGTTACGCGTTTTGACAGCAATCGTCATTAACTCACTGTCAGTCACATTGGGATCGGGTTTTGCTGAACAAAAAGCATAAATTTTGACGTTTTTCCGCACTTTAATTTCGATAAAAATCAAATTTCAGAAAACAACTGCGAAACGATTTAACGATTGAAACAAAAAGTGTGCTGTTGCTTCGCAATAAAAATGAAATTAAATAGCTTTTAATTATTGAGCGTTTGAAATGAATAAACAGAAAGATAATTAGAATGAAGCGAAAAAATTCTAGAAATGCATACCTTTGAGACGATCAATACTCATGTTGAAGAGAATAGAAGCCGCACGTTGGAAAAAATAAAATATTGACTAACTTTGATTTGAATCAAGCGAAAAATATGAAAAATTGAGATTTTTAAAGAAACAGCGAGCGACGAATTCATGAAATTCATTTGAATTCATATTTCACTTTTTCTCACAATTAGCATTTCGAAACAAACTTCACTGCGAAAGGCGCGTCGTTAAATTGCGGTCGTTCTTTACTTTTTATTATCATTTTGAAACTTTCTTTTTTGTTCAGCAACTGTCAAAAGGCTAAAGAAACATAACATTAATTTTACTTTAGCAGTGTCCGCGACCATCGATGTCATTTCGTTTCAAATGTCGCTCAAAAACAATATATCTTGGTTTTTCGTTGAAGCCATTTCTGAAACTATTTGAAAAGGCTTCGCGACAACGAAAAGTTCAACTGTTAATTGATTTTTGATCAATGCTGATAAAAATTTCAAAAAAATGAATAAAATCTTAATCTTTCAAATCTTGCTCATTCAAACATAAACTGAAACTTGATGATGGATTTACAAAATGATTCTTTGTGAACTAAAAAGTTTCAAAATACAGAGTGTCTTGTAAAGACATCCACTGTTTCTTGAATAAGTTTTGACCACTTCATTTAAAAATTCTGAAATTTCGCACAACTATGCAAATACATTCGCGAAAATAATATAGACATTGAATAAACAAATCAGTTCGCAGGGTCAAAAGTAACTGCTTTTCGCAAACATGCCGTTTTAAACTGAACAACGCATATTTTTAATTAATAAATTCAATAAATTAAAGAGTGTTTAAAGAGTTCTGACTTCTTTTGAAGATAAATACGGAAGAAAGCACATACCAGCGAATAAAACGATAAAAAGATTGGTTAAAAAATTTGAAAAAAGTGGCTCTGTCAGGGATTTACCGTGTAACACTAAAACCGTTAAATTTCCTGAAGAAAAGCTCGCTGAAAACACACCAGTTTTGTCAGGTCAACGAAGAAGTCACTATAAAGAAGATCAATTCAATTAAAAGTGAGTATGATGATTTTAAACGCAAGAAAATGCGGCCTTCGGCTGTAGCGACTTTTAGAACTCGATTATAATGAGGGAGAGAGAGAGAGAGAGAGTTGAATTTTGCAAATGGCATAAGTCTTTTATCACTCGATATCAAACGGGTGAAATATTTTCACTGATGAAGCGTGGGTGCATCTAAGCGGTTTTATAAACCCGCAGAACAACCAGGTGTGGGGGTTTCCAGATGAAAAAAGTACGTAGACCATTCACTTCACAACCAGAAGATCGGCTTGTGGGATGCGGTTTCTTTTAAACGCATCATAGGTCCTATTTTCTTCACGAACAACGTAACCTCAGATGTCTATTTAAATATCTTAACACAATTTCCTATAAAAATCCGCGGAAATGACCGAAAGCTTTTGCCCATAGATCAAACGGTTATAACTAGAGACAGGAATTTTATGTGATCACTGATCATATATATAATATCTCAAAATGACTTATTTTTATATAATTGCCAAATATATAAAAAGTTTAAAAAATCAATGTGTCAAAAAGCACATAAATTCAAAAAATAACACGTAAGCACATATTTTTATAAAATTTTATAAATAAAAATGCAACATCAGAAATTTCATTTATCTAAAATGAAAAATTATCAAGTCAATTTATTCATCTTTTTTCCCTCGATTAATGCGCAAATTTAATGAAAAAGACAGATAAATCGCTAGTAATAGCAACATATAATTTATATGGTCAAAATTTTAAAAAATGTCACCGTTAAAATTAAAAGTGTTTTTACTAAAGAGTTTAATTTAAAAATTGTTGATTAGAACCTATTTTGTGATTATTCTGCGACAATTCTAAGGCTTCACGATTTTAAACATGCAAGAAGTGATACACCATTGCAAAGGAAAGAGGCATCAAGAAAAGTAAAGAGTTGTCACAAACGAATTAGCGAGAGTCGTTAAAGAGATGTTGGTCTGGTCATTTGAAAGGAAACCGAATTACAAATCTGTTACTTTATCTCAAGATTTCGATAAGAGAAAAAATGTGAAATATGCACCTTTAACCATAGTCGCTTTTGAACTTGATTATATTTTTAATGATCGTCGCCATAATCACAGAAAAAAAAGTATCAAAAAACTTGTATTCGTTAATTTTTAAATCTTTTTGCTGTCGAAAGATAGTGAAATTGAACTTAAATACTTTTGTTGGATAAACCTTTCTTAATAAATCTATTCAATTAAACTTTGCCGGACAAGATAAACATATTTTAAATCACGATTAAAATTTTAAGACTTTCGAAGTTATTATTTCTACAAGTGAAGATAATAATATAGAATGATTAGCTCGTTAATAGCAAATTTGATTGCTTTAGTTTTATTTTCTTTGAGGTTTTCGACAATCAATTTCATATCTGGTGTTGCTTGCCGGATGCTTTCTCATTGAGAGCGTCGCTCACGACAGATGACTTTAGTTGTACAGATTAGTTGCAATTTGCTCGACAATTAAAAAATCATTTTTAAATAAATTTATTTGAAAATTCATTAAAAAACAAAACTTTAAAATTAATTTAATGACTAGTGTTAAATAACAATATTATAATAACATCTTTCTTTGCTTACTCTCACTTCTTTCAATTAAACATATTTCGTTTGCTGATCGTCATCGGCATCGACCAGCCTGATACTCTGCGAAGAGGACGATGATCTCATTTCTTGGGAGGCATTGTGTTCAGGCGATGATAACTGCGAAGACGAGGTTCGCTTCATTGACGTATGCTGAAGTTGTTGTGATGAGCCACTCAGGGGGCTGAGCGAATCGCTGGTTGTTGATGAAATTATGGGCAGCGTCGATGGCAATGAGCGCAGTTGTGGAGGGGAACACGGAGCGGTGAAAAATTGACGTCGAAGCTCGTGAAGCGACGGTTTCGATTGTGTGGTCGCCGCCGATGACGTGACGACCTTTTGTCCAGACAGCGTGATCACTGTTTGTGACGTATAACCGTGGGTAGCAGTCGATTCTTTGATCGAAGAGAAATCGACATGCTTGCCCCCACGTAGAAGTGTCATCTCTTGCTTACTCTCTTGTCTACTTTCTTCTCTAGTCTCTTGTTTGGTGTCTCGACTCACTTTACAAGCAATATTATCACTAACTTCTTCGCTTTCGAAAGGCGATGGGCCAAACACTTGGGAAGCATACATAATTAACAACTCAATTACACGAGTTTGATGAACTGTGTCTATTAGAGAGCTTAAGGATGCTCCACCTTCGCTTGTTCGCAGCAAAGTGGGTCCAAATACAATGCCTAAATTCGATGGAGGCATATTGTTTTCGGAATTTTCCGAAATTCGTTTTAAGTGATGAATGAGATAACTCAATGTTTTGCGATGAACAGTGGGAAGCTTTGAAACTGTTTTCTTCAATTCTTCGATAATTTGCCTCTCTTCTACTGAATCAGTAGTATCTTCATGTTTTAAAGACGCAGGATATTCTTTAGCTATACGAATAAAGTCTGGATAGAGGCGAAAGGTAAGCAATGGTTCCGGTAATTGTCTCAAGTACAATTTGAGAACGTTCGCGATCACATTCGGATGCTGATCGGAAAGATCAACTAAATCGGCCCCGTTTTCAAAGCTTTGACACAACTTTTCCACTCTTGATTTAACACCAGACACTCGATACAATCCTTTGATGCCTGCGCCTTTCTTATCGATTTCAGTTATACATTTCACTACAATATCGGGAACATCTTTTCCTTGTGCAGACAGATCGACACCAAAAGTAGTCATTTTTCGAGAAAGCCTTTTATGTCCGCACAAAATGGTAAGATTCTGTAAACACTTTTTATGAGCCGTCAACCCACACTGTAAGAGACATACAATTCAATTCAATTCATTCTTTTGTTGGGTGGCGTTTTAACGCCAGAGTTGAAACGCTTGAATTAATACCTGTGAACACTCGGTTCCTTGAAAACAAACGTAAGTGTCGCACTCACGACACCGAGACGGTGATTTCAATTTACGGAAATGATGTGTTTGCGCTGCTTTAGTGAATGAAGGAGACTTTTTCGTACTTCCGTACCCGCTATCTGCTAGTCAAAATCATCTTAGCTGAAAATGATATTAACTAGCGAACACTTACTGTTAAACTCAGCTTCTAATTCGTCACCAGATGATATGCTTTGACCGAGAAGTTCTTTGCCACTAGTTCTATGATCTTCTTCAGCAGAACCGACACTTTCTTCATCCGAAACACTTCTTTGCCTACCTTCAGATTCACTCTCTACAAATGCTTCAAATATGTAGGAAGGTGTAGTCTTTACAGTTTCTGGTTGAGGAATTCTTTTCACAAATTCAATATATTGAGAACCGGGTTCATAAAGACGAGAGCTTTCACACAATCCTTGAAATTGTACGGGTCCAGATGCTGTAATCGTATGCTGAAGTTGGTAATAACCAACAGTCACAGCTTTCATTGTCTGATCACATTGGTAAATAAGCTCGCGTATTCTGATCAAAAGTTTTTTTTTCACTTTTTCTAAATTAGCTGTTCGTTCGTTCGCTTCTTGAATAGCAGCACGATAATTGGCCTCCGCTTCCATTGCTTTCGCACTGGCTTCATCTTCCAAGCGTTTCTTTCGCTCGATTTTATTTTGGTCCACAACACCGTCGTTACCGATTTCGGCTGATTTGAGCGCATCTTTAGCACGAGCGTATTCTTGCTGTCGTTGATTATACAACGCTTTCGCTTTTCGCAAATTGTTCACCGCTTCGTGCGTTTTTTTCACCTCACGCTGCCATTCTTGTTTGATCGCTTTGCGACACTTTTCGTGTTCATTTCGACGTGCAGCCAACGGTTCAATAAATTTATGTCCGAGTATAATGGCGCAATTAGCGAGGCATGCGTTACTGTTTTCCAAATCTTGATCTAAAGCCATGCAATAGATCGATTGAAAAGGAAGGTATCTCTGCGAAGAGAACACACATTATTTATGCATCGTTTGAAATCAGTTAATAGAGGCAACGTAACGTCAGAAAAAGGCCGAAAAAAGAAACTTGGTCAGCTAAAAAGATTGATTACCTCTTCTTTCAAAATCGGTTTCATAGTTTGTGCGAGTTTAATCAAGTTACGAGCGTGTTCCGCCTCTGTTAAAAAATCGTAGTTACAAAGTATTAGTTTCGACGAATATACACGATATGTGCTCAATTTAGAGCGTAACAAAAAAGAGAAAAAACTTAATATGTGCGTTGCTTTGCGTTAATATGTTTCGGTAATCAATACCTAAATGCGTTCGCTTTTCTATGTAAGTAATCACATCTTTCGCGTATTTCGACCAAACTTTAGCTCGATGCAGTGCTAAATCAATTCCTTCGGGTAAACGAAAAAATCTATTATCACATTCGTTCGGCGTTAGGCTTGATTCGTCCACATTTTCAGTAAGATTCTCTTCACTGAACTGTCGATGGAGAGGGGAGAAAAGAGAAAGAAACATAAGTGAATTTTGATTTATCATTAATAATGAAAGAATGGGAAAGAATGAGATAGGAAGAAGGAAATCGAGAGGAAAAAGCGAGACACGATAAACGCAGATTACGAAGTTTACCATTTGAAAAAGTTTCACGTCAAATGCAAATTTCAATGATTGCTTGAAACAAAGTTAAATACTTAAACACTTAAATGCTTCGCACAGTATATTCAGTTACAGATTAAGGCGTTCAAAAATAACGGTGAAATCACTTTTTATCTCTTCTCCTCCTTCTACTTTTCACTTCAAAAGTATGAATACCGAATATTACTACTTTTGCCCGTTTTCAGGCGTGTTGTAATTACATTATTCACGCTATGCGAGTGTAAAATTATCGCCTTCGAGTAAGCTCTTTAAAAAATTTATTGGTTTTCGGTTTTAGTTAAGCATGATTTAAGAACAGAATTCAAGTGGCGTTCAGAAAAGAAAGAAACGAGTTAAGTCACAAAATTTGACACACTGAGAGAAATATAAGTGGATAGGGAAAAAATTCACGAGACGTTGATTTTAATGCTTTTGTGTAACGCTATTTTCTTTTACGAAAAATTTTTATGGTTAAAATGCAGCAAAGCGTAAAACCCTTTGAATATGAAAAAAGTTTAAAAAGTATATTTTGAATACACCAATGAGATGAAAATTTTTTGAAAAAAACGAGAGGAGATTAATGACAGGATGTGAACTTAATTTACAATATTTTAATCGTTAATGAAATATGCAGCAAAACGCAAATACACAGCGAAAGTAATTCATTCAATTTCCACAATTTTAAATATTTTATTGAATGTGTTCAACCGATGGGAAATTAAGCTTAAAATGATCGCTTGGTTTTACCATTTTTCAATGAAACAACAAAGAGCTTCAGTTCTTTAATATGCGTTAAATTCAATAGTTAAAGTATGAAAAAATGTATGAAGAAATTGCAATAACAACGTATGCGAATGTTGTAACGTATATTGAACATAAAACAGGAGCGTGAAGAAAATAGCATCGAAACGATTTGCTAGAAAAATAATACTCATTTCCTTTATTAATAAATAGGACATAAAAATAACATTTATTGTTTTGAAATGCGATTGAATCGAGCGAAGAAGAAGACAGACGCAAAGAGTGAGAGAAACGAGCAACGTAAAAAAGAAAGTGTAGAAACAAAACATACCCTGCTTTTCACATTGGCGTCGATATCTCCCATTAAGTATTCGGAAACTCTGTGTAAAAATCAAAAAGAAATATCAGGTCGATTTTAAACACAGGTAAACATAAGTTTTAACGTTTGTTTGATAGAGAAAATGAGGAAAGAAAAGAATGCACACATAACATAGTTTTTCCCCGACACTTTAAAGCGATTCGCGATAAGAAGTTATTTTCGAAAAAAATTTAACTTTTTTAAATACATCCTAATTACGTGATTAATTTTTTCGTGTGTTTGTGTTCACAATTCACCAATAAACTAAATATTCTTCACACACATATCAAACTTTGTATTAAAAAACTGCTGAAAATACAAGGCTAAAGCAATAAGTTTTTTCGCTCTTGCTCACTTCAAAATAGAATTGAAGCTAACCGCTTTTTTCACAATCATATTATTTATTAATTGACAATGTTTCGGTTTTCACTAACAAATAACACTTCAGCTTTACTCGTAACACGGTTAAGTGGTATAGACGGATAAAGGTATAGGAAATATGATTGATAAACATAGCGAAAAACAAATTTTACAAAAAAATTGTAACGAGCGTAACTATGATGGTGTAGAAGCTTTTAAAAAGCTAAATAATGATTATGATTTGAAAAAATTTGCTTACCTGTTACTGAATGCGTACGCGAGTTGATCAATCGCTACCAAGAATTCGCTAGGATCTGCTTTCTCATCTTCATAATTATAACCTGTGCACAGAGAAAATGAATGCAGATTGTGCATTTGTGCGCAATTAAAATATTAAATTGCGATATTGTTGATTTTAAAATTGTTGATTGTAAAACAGGCGTGACTGAAGCTCTAAAAGCAAGAAAGCGAAAATAAAACGTACCCTTCACTTGTTGAATTAAAGTACCGGCAGCCATCAATAATTCAGTCGATTGTATGTCGGCATATTTTTGAAAAATAATTCGCAATATTTTCAATACATCGCCTAATCGTTCGTGCACTCGTACGCGGAGTGTTTCACGCTTATTATCGCGTTTCGCTTCGTCCGGACTGCTGAACAAGCGTCTAAGCTTCGAAAGTACTTCGCGAAATTGCTTTACATAATTGGTTAATGTGATGATGTCCTCTTGTTCGACCAGCGAACCGCCGCTATCCACTACGCTCGAAGATGTACCGCTACTGCTGTGATTCGAGTTTATGCTGACCATTGACGGCGATAGCGATACATTGATGCCGCTTTCGCTGGAGAGCACATTACTCGCCAAAGCACAATCGCTAGCACTGCCGGTGGTGGTGATGGTGCTGGTGGTGGCTGCCGCTGCTGCCGCTCTCGTCGTTGTCGCGTCATTCGTCGTTGCTCTTCGCACTCCCAAATACGACATCGTTTACGTGATGTATGTTCGCGGCGATGAATCTCGCTTTTGAAAGCAGCGTTTTCCTCTATCTCTCTCTTTCGAAATCTTCCACTTTTTCTTATTTTATTTATATTAAATTCAACACTGTTTTCGGCGTAAGTCTCGACGGTGAAAGCATATTACTTTACGTGAAAAAGACGATCGCAGCGAATTCGTAGATGCTTTTGCTGAAAGAGATGAGAAAGAAAAATTGAAAATATTTTTTACGGAAAAGTAAAGTACAGAACCATAATAATAACACAAAACTATTTTATAAATATTTAAATTTTAAAAAAGTGCGTTTCTAAATAGCGCAAATAGCATCGAAATGAGTTGTTGACGAACGCATACTGTGTGTGTGTGTTGTGGCTTATGCATTGAATTCAACACAAGATCTAATGCTCAAAAGCATTTAAATTCTTCACGCTTTTTTCTCGACTCATTTAAAAAACATGCAAAATAATGATGATAAAAATTTAAAATTCATATATTCTAATCGCAATACACGAGAATCGCTTGTTTATTGTTTTTCAAAATCGTAAAGCTTTCAAAAATGAACAAAAACTTTTGTTAACAAGTTTGCGTCAACTATAACCTTTAACGAGTAATTCTCTCTTCAGCACTCGTTTTAAAATATTTTCTGCTTAAAATTGAAAGAAATCATTATAAAAGTTGTCATTTTTCTACCTGAAAGGAAAAAAGAATCGCTTTGAACAGACAGAACAAAACGATTGAGACATGAGTTACGTGACATTTCTTTCCAAAACGAAAAATGCTTTTTGATTGAAGCGAGCAAAAAATTGTCTGAAACACATTTTTTACAGAAAGTTCGAGACAATTTTTTGCCCAAATTTGCATAAAATACTTATTTCTTTCCGATTGCTATTTTTTGCATGTTATTGTATGTTATATTTCTCTTTTCCCTCTTCTGTAATATGCAAATATTTCAAAAAGCTTAGGAAAAATAAAATGAAAAATCAATTTTCAAGAAAAAAATATAAAATAAATTTAATTTAACTCAATTTTTGAGTTTTATTGGTGAGGCATAATTTAATTGAATAAAATAAGGCATTATGATGTTGTGCAATGATTGAAAGCTTATCCAGGCTTTGAATATAGATTCCATTTGTCATTTTTGCTAGACAAGCGATTTATATTGAATTATACAGTCTTGCTTATAAAAAATTTAATTTCGATTAAGTTTGCAAAGGAATAATATTTGCTTTAAAGAAGAGAAATAATTTATGCAAATCATAAATGTGGTCAATTATAAGCATTTTACAGAGAAAATTGAAAATTATTAAATTAAATAAGGTTAAGTCGTGTCTAAATTGTGAGAATTATTTTTTTCATATAAACGAGAAGTGATTGCATGTTCTGATTTTTGAATTTGCTTTCACTTTTGACGTAAATTTCAAGAATTATGATTTTAAATGCGAAAGCCTTTTCACCTCATTTATATTGGCAAGCATTTCTGTCTATTTTGGCGGCATTTGCAAAAGTAAAAAATGATTTAAATTTATTTAACTTTAATGCTAGGATAACTGTTCGTGAGTATGTTTACTTCACAGTTAGTAGAATTCACATGATCTGGTAAGAAACCGTAAACAGATAAGTTTGAAAGTATAACGATCCGTTTTGATTTTTTTTTTCTTCGTTTTATCATTCAGACAAAATCGCAAATTTGATATTGATTTTCGAAAAAATTGGATTGAAAACACGCGAATTGAAGCGTTTACAGTGATTATCAATTTTTTTTAAATAATAAAAAAGTTTAGATTCACTCTACATGAACTTAGGAATGACAAATGTGTGCCATTGTTTTATGAAGTCACTGTCAGTGTTTGAAAAACTTTTTACTTTTCAAGTATTTCGGTAGAATATTTTGGCTTTAGTATACATTGAACGCGGAAATAATTTTTCTTTTTTTTCTGCAGAAGAGGAAGAAGAAAAGAGATTTAATACATTGAACAATTAAAATTTTCATGATTTTTAAAATTAAAAAAAATTGAATGAATTCATTTGAAGCGAGAACTTTTATAGATCGAATGAATGTCTTTGTCAAAATCTTTGCTCTTTCGAGAATAAGGAAAAAGATAAAATGAAAAAAGTCAAGATTCAAATTAAAATCAAAATACCCATTTATTCGACGGAGCGTTAAATGCTACTCACTTCGCAATTAAGTATATAAAGCAGCATTTGCTTTTTATTATATCATTAAAAAGAATTGATGTTTTGTTCCAACTTTTTTTCGATATAAAAGCTCTAATTAAACATAAAATTAATCGTTGTGCAAAAAACTTGAAAAGAATTCAATTCACATGACAATAAAATTCATTTATTTGAACGGAGAAGTAGAAAATTTTGTTCTTTCTAGAGATATCTTCATCGTTTAGTTCGGATTATTTGTTTATTTTATTTCTATAGGTTAGATCGCAAAGAATCGGAAATGCAATATGTTAATAATGTAAAGTCGTTTCTTTGAGAAGATAAAATAAAAAAAAAGAAAAATAAATAAACGATGGCGTAATATGTGTAGGTACATTAGGCTTAGGTAGAAATCCGAAGTTAATTGCGTATTTGAAATTAAAAATTTTTAAAAAGGTTTTTTACAATAATCATTAATTCAGGCTTAAAAGAATTAAGAAAGGGATTATGTTTTCTCCTGTTTTTTATTTAAAAAGCAAACCATGTTCGCTTCATTATTAATGAAGTAAAGCCTTTCTGTTTTCCAAAAAGCGACTTTATTTTCTAAATTCATTAAAAATTAAATACTTTTAACGGTAGAAAAGTCTCGAATGTTTTTTCTCTTCTAAAAATATTCGCCATTTCTTTTCTCTTTTAAAAATATATTAACAAAGGTTAAACTCGAGGCGAATACAGTTTAATGTCTTATTTAAATTTAAAAAAATTTTTGCTTTCATTCTTTACGCGATGAAAAATAAAATGCAGAAAGCGAATATATTAGCAAAGTAAACTAAACGAGTGATCTTTACTGATAAGGAAAGCAGAAACTTACTGAGCAGAGAGTAAAGAATGAAATGCTCGTTTAAAAAGTTTTACTTCTCGCAAATAAAATTCAGGGTTCAAACGCTTTCAATTTTAATCAAGTTCATTCGTTTTTCTTAAATTACTTTTTCAAAAACTGATCAAAGATAAAAATTAAACGCTGCTGCTAACAGAATAAGGATACAATGCAGAGAGCGATACTGTTGGAAAAGTGATGCTGTGGAGCAGCAAAATCAGCAAAACGATATATATAACGGTGTATACACATAGTTATATATATAACGTGTGTGCAGCATACATACTATACTATATGCGAAGAGTATAGTGATTACTGTCGAAAAAAGTTGCTAAAAATAAAATAAGAAACTTTTCGAAAGCCAAAGCTTAAAAAAGCAAAGCGTAAAATACGCGAAGAAGAGGAGGAAAAAATTATACAGCAAAACAGATAAAAAACAAACACGAAATAAAAGTTATTGAGGAAAGCGAAAGTATAATAAGCAAACACAGAGATAGTACTGAAGCATAAATTTGGTGAAATTGTAAGCGAAAGTGATAGAGAGCAATCCTGCAGCAATATTAGAGCAATACGACGTTTGATTGCGTCGTATCATACACAATTGCAATATTTAAAACAGCAGCATTTTTCTCTCTGCTTCAAAACTCTTTCGTTTCTGAAAAAATTTTTGGGAATCTATTCAATAACACAATGCATGCGATTTTATGTTTGCGCTTTACTTCTTGAACCGAGCGAATATTTCAACTTTTTCGGATAATTTATGGCGAATAAAAATTGAAAAAAACTTTTCAAGTTTGAAAATCAAAAAAGAATTGAATAAAATAGACGTTGCGGAATGAAAAAATTGAATCATTTTTTGCTAATATCATTGCACAAAAAAGATAGAGCAATACACATGCGAAAGCCTATCAATTGTTTGTTGTCATTGAAAATGATTGACCCGTAAATTGACATTACTGTTATAAAAACTTTTTTTCTCTCCAAAAACAAATTACAAGGGTGGAGTGAGCAATTCGCAGCGAAGTCTCTCTCTCCTTCTCTTCTCCTTCTCTACATCTCGCTCATGCAAAAGCAGCACTAATTTACAACTCTTTTATTTCTTTGAAAAATTTATAAATTCATTTTTCATTTTGCTTTTGCTAATGGTTATGATAATTACATTTTCTTGCATCGAATCTTGAAAATGGAATAGATTTCATTTCACACTTGTTTTCACACAAGTTTTAAAAGAAATTAACTTTTTTGTGCATTCTGCAAAGAAACTTTTTTCTAATTCTTATCTCGAAAATTTCAAAATCGCGTCGCTTTTCGTTTTCGGCTGTCAGCTTATGTATTTTATGTGCAATGTTTGCTTTTCGATGCAAAACGTTTCTTATTTAATTTCGCACCGAAAGAAAGTGCGATCGCAAAATTTTATGCTTCGGTTTACGGTTCATTGTTACGTGAATGGAACCGTTAACACCAACTTTGTATGTGATAAGGGAGATACTTTCACCTTTACTTCTCTGTCTTTTCTCTCTCTCTCTCTCTCTCTCTCTCTCTCTTTCCTCTCCTCTCCTGCTTTCCACACGTAATCAAACACACACACTGCTTTTGATTTTTGGATTACAGTAATCTCTTCTTCAAAAAAGATCAGAAAAAGCAAACTGATAAACGTTACGAAACGATTGCGAGCGTTTTGTTGCTGCGATCGATAAACGAATCAAAAAAGAATGACGAAAAAATTTCAGATTACAATCGTATATTGATACAAAGCATTTTTAGGATTCTCGCGTTAAAACTTTAAACTTTATTATAAAAAATTTAAGACATCAATTTCATTAGGCGATTAAAGATTAATTTCAATCGATTAAAAAAGAATGCACGCAGCGTTCGGACATTGAAACGGACGGACAAACGAAAAACAGTGATTCGGTAAAACTTACCTGCTTTCGAATCGAAATTTGAATTTTAACAAACTTAATTTTACTTTGTTTAAACTAAATAAAGAACATTGAATTGAAGCGAAAAAGCAAAACAGCAAACATAAATGAAAATTCTCATTTCAAATTTAGACGAAAAAACGAGAAAACAAATGAAAACAAAAGTTTTCTCAACTTTTGCATTTAAATGAAAAACAGTAATTAAGAACAGTAGAAAAGTGCAAATGAGTTAAATGAATTTTGTCACTTTTTGTACGAGAAAATGAACAAATAAACACGAATGCGGTTCGAACGCTCGCGTTTGCAAAAGCGAGAACGAAATTCAACAGTTTCGTTGAATTCACATTTCTCGCTCTTCGCTCGCTTCGTTTCGTTTCGCTTCGCTTTTTTCGCGTTTTGCTTTCTCTGACGTCACTCAAACGCACACACAGTTAGCAAGCGGCCGCACGGCGAAAGCGGAGTGCGTGTCTCATCGCTGGGCGGTGCCGCGCGCAGTTCACTTCTCGCTTGCGTTCGCTTCCGAAGGGAGAGACTGCGAGACGAGTACGCGCCGGTGTACGCGGTAAGTGTGCGCTGCACACTCGCTTCGTTCGCTGCGCGACTGTAGTTTACGTTTTAAACATTTGCGCGCGTGCGAAAGCGTGCGAATTACACGCGTCACGTTCGCACACACGTTTGCTTTTTTATTTTAACGATGCGCATTAATTGCGATTATTATTTTTTCAAACGAATTGCGAGTGAATGAAGCAAAAGCCTTGACACTGAGCGTAGTCATTTTCACTCTTATTTTTCAAACTCAAAATTCAATTAAATTAATTAAAGAGCGAGAGAGGAAGCGAAACGCATTAGGCAACAGTTGTTTTTTCGTTCCATTCACGAAATGTTTCATTACATACAAGGCCATTTTAAAAAAGCGAAGGTCGGCGTGTATGCGTTCGGCGAAATAAACGCTGTTTTCGCGTTTTTCAATTTTTTCGTCGACGATCATCGAAATTTGAAATTCACATCAATTTTTTCTCGTTTTGCAAATGCACATAACATTGCGCTTATCGAACACGTTTACGATAATTAGCACACCGAAGCGAATAACACTTTGATTGCATCAAAAATTATAAATAACCCTCAACGAGTGAATTTAATAATCAAAGCGCTCAGATGGATATCTTACCCAAAGGTACCGGCACAAATAGATCGAATTCAACACATGTCTACGCTGCACAAATCATCTTCATCAGCAGTGCACACGTTCGCCGTCACGTAGTTACTTCACAAGGTGAGAAGCGATTCGCTGAGAATTTCGTTTATTTTTCATCCGCAATCATAGAAATGCTTCGAGAGCTCGTTCGCTTCTAATCACTTCTTTATTCAATTTCTTTGTTTCACTGCGTTTCTCTCATTTTACATAATGGCACACAAACCACTTTCGTCGTAACTCGCGTGTTCATGTTTGTGTGTTTGTGTGGTTGCGGCGGTGGCTGCGTTTTGAAAACGAAAAATTTATTTCTCATGAATCAGCACTTGAAACGCTCTTGAAGCTCGAACACTTGAACACACTCGCAAATTTAGTTGATTTCGAATTTTCGTTGATTTCTATCAGCGCTAAAATGATTTTTTTAAAGGCAGAGTGGAAATTTTTAATTTACAGAATACACATTAACTTATTAGAAATTTTTACGAACGTGCGAGTTTGAGAAAGCAAGCGAGATAAAAAGCACTCGTTTAATCTATAAATGTTGTACACAATATTGTGTACAAAATTGTGTTCACAAAAGCGACGATAACGAGGCAGTGTTTAAAAGTGGAGCTTTTTTAAAGAAAAAATCATAACTATAGCAACTTATTTTTAATCATTTCGTTCGCCTAAATTAACTGCACGTAAACAATAAAAGCAAACAAACGAAAACGATGCATGCTTTGCGATGTAATTATGAGCGCGGCGCTCATTATTTTCGCGTTACAGAAATTTTTAATTAAAACCAGCAAAATTAAAGTAATTAAAAACTTTCGCCATAAGAGAGAGCTAAACTCGAAATTATTGAGCATTTAATTTTAGGCCAAAAATTTTAAAAATTTTAAAAACTCCACGTTTTAAACGCTGCGCTCAAAATGAAGCTTTTAATGTCTGTCATAGTATCGTTGCTAATTGCTATCGAGTGCTCTACTTTTGAGTATTGTTTGAAAAATCAATATAAAATTAAATCGTTCGTAATCTTTCGCTTCGCGAACAGCCTTAATACCTGAAATAGGTTTCGATTTCAGGAAAACAATTCCGCTATTAGTATGATATTTAAAAATTGGGGGAAAACTTAAAATATTTACGAAAGCGGAGAAAAAGACACAATTTACACCCAGCCGCTTTTCGCTTGCCACAGACTAAACAATAACTGATAAACAAAACTTTGGCAAAAAAAGTTTGTCTATCGGCGAAAAAAATCGACGTCATTTACCGACATAAAGAGCAAACAAACTTTTTGGGTTCGATACTTAATTTTCGCTCAACTTGTTCTTTGATTGCGAGTTAATTGTGTGGAATCGCTTAAACGTATACTCTAGCATTTAATTATTTATATAGTGTTCAGTATAAGAAGAGCTTTGAAAAAGTAGTTCAATAATAAAATATTAGCGTGAGAAGAACTGACAGTAGTTTCGTTTACTTCTGCTCTGAAAAATGATTGTCAAATTTAATCGTTTTATTCCATTCTGTTTATCATTTTTTATATGAATTAAAAACGAACAGAAACGAGAAGCTGTTTCACAAAAGCTGTGATCCAATTAGTGATTTTTTTGTTTCTTCTTAAAAGAAAGCGATAACTTTTAAAAATAGTAATGCGTTAAACGAAGTGAATAACGCTTTCTACCCTGATCAAGAAACATTTTTGTTAATGGACCATTTAAATTTCTCTTCGCTTTCTTCGTCTTCACTCGTTTCAAACATTCGCTCTCTACTTTCACAGCGTTTCGCTTCTCATCTGTAAAAAATTTGTGCAAAATATAAGCGACAGATTCGCTTCTTTTACTCAGATGTTTCAATAATTTTGAGAACATTTTTGACAGAAAAGGGTTGGCCAAACCTCTTTTCTTCCCAATTTCTTTCTTTTTCTTTGACAAATGTTCATTCGTTTGAAAAATAACATTTTTTGAAACGCAGCTAAATTTAGGTACCCATTAAGCGTCGAATGATCGCAATTTTATGTGCAAAACTTTTTTCCTCGACAACGAAAAGAATTAGCGAACACTGCGATTTATAAAATTTTCCCAGCTTTTGCACGCGTTTTGTTCGCTCTTCTTTTCAAACTTAAGCGCTTAATTCAATCGAAATGCTATCTCGCATCTCTTTGTTCAGTTTGATCGTAACTTAAAGTAAAGTTTGTTTAAATTAATGAAAAAAGCGGAGGAGCGAATTACGATGCATTCTTCAATAGAATTAGTGCGAAATTAAAACTAATTTCTATTGTAAAATTGCTTGACAAACAGCATCATTAAAGCATAACACTAGCCTTAATTAAATTCTTGTCGTTACGAGTAAAATTTCAAATGCAATCACCATAAATAATACTTAGCCAAACGTTGTGGAATTTTTCTCTACACTAATGACGTTTTTAAAAGCTAATAAATTGTCAGCGCGGAGTTGAGACGAGAAAAAATTCTGCGTTTGATTATGCAACGTGTTTTTCTTTCTTGAAACTGCGATTCAAGAATAAGGACATCAGTTTTTTCAGCTTTTAAAGAAAATTTCTTCGCAAACAATTTAATTGCACACTTTGGTTGATTAAAATGTTTGAAATTGGTTTTAAGGCATTTTTATTATGCACAAGAAATGAGCAGAGGATCGCTCCGACTTCATTTAAGATTAAAGCGATTAATTAAGCGAATTAAGAACGACAAATAAGCATTCAAAAGATGAAACGAAAAAATTGGCCCCCTTTTCTAGCGGTGACCCTTTTCGAAACACAAAAGCCATTCACTTAAAATAAGATGCATTATGAAAAATTATCGCTCGCTTCGCGCTCGCGTTGATCAGACATGAATGCTTAGCAAAAAACAAGCTTACGGTCGTAATTCATCAATTTTATGAAATCGGTAAACATAAGACATAATATAAATTTTGAAGCGATCAAAATTAAGTAAGATTAATTACTTTTGTGCTAATTATTAATTTTTCACGGTTAAAATCGATTGAATTTTGCAGTTGTTTTGAATTAAAAAAAGCTAAAAGAAACTTTTATTGAATAGCGTATTAAATTAAGTAATTGAGAGCAGAACTTGATTGTGTTCAGCTTTCTCATTAATCGAATCATATCATTAACCGATCGTTAACCGCTTTTACACCATACACACTAGCCTGAATTCTTCTTGAGCATTTCTCAATTCATGAATATATTTTTTGCGATTTTTCAATTCATCAAAAAAATTCGCAGTCGTTTAGCGCCCTCTTTGAAAAGAGTAGCTAAATGAGAAGCTAGAGCTTGTTTAATGCGCTTGTTTCTCGAAAATGCTTTTCTAAAATTTAATTAATTTTATTAAAAACCAAAATTTACTCGAATATCGTAAACAAACTTTTATTGACTTCTTCCGAAACTGATGCTCTCCATTTATATAAACTGTTTCGCAGCGACGAAAAATTTCATTTATATTTATTAAGAACACTTATGATAAATAAATTTGAAGATAGGCACTTATATGATCGGAAGGCTATTTTAGTAGCTTGAGCATTGTATAAGCTATCCAAACTATCTGAAAAAATGATGCCAATCTCTTTCAATTACTTTAAGTGCGAAAATTCAAACGTATGAATAATATCTCACTTTCTGATAACATTGATATCACATCACAAAGATTCTTTTATATTCTCCTATTATTTTGCTAAACAGGAAGCTCTAAAATGAAATTCCCACATAGAAAATGTCTTTATAAAAAATCAGCGCATCGATTTTCATCATTAACTTTATTGCTAGCTTCACTTTGTTCAATAATAAAAAAGCTTTTCTATCTCAGCATTTCTATATTTAGCCTTATTTGATTTGTACAGTAGATGTTTGATTTATACATAGGCTGTTTGGAGAGTAAAAAACGCATTTTCAGTGAGCTTATACCTAGGACCTTATGAAGCTAGGAACGACTATAAAAAAGTTGATTTTTCAATTAAATGTGCTTTCATATTTTTGGATTCTTTTTAAGGAAAGAAACGAGGAATTCATTGATCTTTATTTTTAAAACAGCATAAATTAACTCGAAAACTCTTGTCACAGCAATTAACTGTTTTCAATACAACAACAATACAGAACTTGAGAACCAAATCCACAATTGAGATTTAAAATTTTTATTTTAATTCACTTTAAAGTTAAAGAACGGCTTTTATTATTTGTAATAAATATATTTTGTTACAGAGCGTTCAAAAAGTGAGTGAAACTCTTTTCGATTACTAATAACTTCTTTAATCAGAATTAATTTTTATCTTTTACTTTTTAAAGATCTGGATATTAAGCTTTTTCAACGATAAAAAAATTGATTTTTAAATGATATTTTAAAATAAAATTGAAGCGGAGATCAAAGTCGTTTTCTATAGGAATATCATATAGTTTGTAGTTGATAACAATGTAAAACTTAACATGCACCAAATTTTTTAAAAAATTAAAAAATAGACACTTTTGTAAAATTAACATTAAAAACGCCTTAAACACTACCTCTGATTTATTTTATTTTGCCTTTCTAAATAGTTCTCTGCCTAACATTTAAATTTTTTTATTTTTAAGAACTTATGAAATTTGAAAATTTAAAAACGACGATAATTCTATGAGATCGCAATTTCGCCAACTTTGATTCTAAATAATTAGGAAAAATAATTTGGTTTAAGCTTCTTACTTCATCATCTCTACAACTTTTTTACGCCTTGTAGATAAATGTATCAAAATTTTATAAAATTGAAAAGTATCAAAATTTCGGAAGGCTTTCAGGTGGGTTTAGTTTTCCCGAATTCCGTCAAAACATCTAATATAAACTTTTTAGCATTTAATATCGGTCAAAATAGTATTTTTGCGCGAACTTCTTAATTAAATAATATAGAAAAAATTGTCTACAATGTTGCAATGTTATTTTTTCATAAATTTTTGGTTTAGACCAAATGTGTTTAGGGTTAATGGACATTAAATGAAATGGGTTTAGGCGAAGTGGTGGGTTTAAACCAATTGAGAAGTAACCTATACAGATACCTATGTACCCGGCACATGAAAAATTGAATTTGAAAATACAGTACAAACTGTTTTTGATTTAGAGATAGATCTCGACAATATTTCGTTTAAAAAATGGTTTCGATTGGTCATTTTGTTCTTATTACATACTTAATTAAAAACGTAGCTCTTGCAAAAACTTTTATATTTTGAAGCATGTTCTTAAGTTTGCTTTAATTTAATTTAAATTATTTTTAAAAAATTATTTTTTGTAGATATGTAATCATTACTATTATAATGCATTAAAATTAAATCAATAGAAAACACCATACTCCATAGAATGCTGCAAAAAATTCACACTCAAAATTGTTTCTTCAAAATAAATTGCAAAAGAATCTATTTTCACAAACTCTATAAATAAAGTGACGTTGCTTTTGAAGTACTCACTCAACGACTTTGTCGAAAGCATAAGTGTCAAAAGAACAATGTTTATCCTACCTTAAAGTCCAGTACTAGCACAAATATTAACAAAAAAAGCTTAAAACATCTTTTGATGTGAAATTCCTAAACAATATTTCGAAAGAAAGCACAGTTTTTATTTTATCTTACAGGGTATTTCTTTCATGACGTTCACTATATTTTTTTAATTAGTTTCGACTACTTTCTTTAATAATTTTTAAATTTCGCACATTCGTGAAACAAATCGAGTCGTGATAGATTCAAATCGGTTCTCATGGTCAAAAATACGGACATTTTTCCCAAACATGCGGCTTTAAACCCGAAAAGAGTGTTTTTAGTGCATTTATTTGATAAATAAAAATGTTTAAAAATTTATTTTTAGACTTTTCTGGGAAATACGAAAAAAGAACATTTATTGTGCAAAAGGTAAAAAGATTGGTTAAAAAATTTGAAAAATAAGCTACTGTCCCGGATTTTCCCAGAAACACTATTAACCGCTAAATATGAATCTAGAATCTTAAAACAATAAATGAAATTTTGTCTGAACACCAAAGAGCTAATAAGGAATAAATAAATTCAAATAAAAATAAAACGACTCCACTGAACGGCAGGAAAATCCGGCAGTACAAAATTAACAGTTTTAAGGCCTTCTGAGTACAACTTTAACAACCGAGCTGAATTTTGCACCTAGCACGATTCATTAATCATTCGACCTCGATCGGCAGAAATATATATCATAGATGAAGCGATGGTTGGTTATGAAAAGCGCATCAAAGCCGGTTTGAAAATTTTCAGTAAAAAAGAACGGGTAGAACATCCATTTTAAAAGGAAAAGACCGGCATTTGATTGCGCTTTATCTTAAAAAGTAGTTGGTCTTTTTATCTTCACACACAATAAAACCACATTTGTGTATCTAGGCATTTAAACAAATGTTCTTACTAAACTCCGCGTAAATGAACGATTTAATAATTTTGTTGGATATAGGTCCTACGTTTATGTCAAAAAAGAAATAGCTAATTTTTAAAAAAGATTAGACCGAAATGGTGATCTGGAACGGATTTAATGTTAATTTGACTATCCGGAATGCGGATTTGGCAATCTCTCTATCTTCGTGCAAAGTTTAAATTTATTTTTACATTTTGAAATTATTATTTAATATTATTAAAGAAAACAGTAGACATTTCGAAAGGAGCACCCTGTATTTTTTGAATATGATGTAAAAAGAAGTAGAATTCAAACTGTGTTATCCTTGTTCGTTGAAAGCATTTTTGTGAGCGCACTTAAAAATATATTTCACATTTTTTATCTATTAAAAAACTTAAGCAAAAGCTCGATGCGCAATAAACTGAATTCATAAATTTTGCATTCGTATAAAAAGAGTTCGCCTCGAAAATCTGATTCCTTTTGAGTACTAAGTTTCTCTTTTCGATTTATAATAGCGAGAGAATGCATTGCGTTTCACTTTCATCGCTTTTGTGACAAAACTTTGAAGAAAACGGAACAGAAATAAAAAATTTGTATTTTTAACATTTAAACTATAGAAAAATTTGTTCGCATTTTGAGTTTCTCGCAAAATTGATGCTTCTTCTTTCTATTTGATGTAATTTATCTTTTATGTTTTCGCTTTTTTGCGACAACACTTTCATTCATAAATTATCATTCATCACTTTTTTGTGGTCATTAAAATTTGAATTATTAAAATGTGAAAATTCAAGTCATAATAATAATAATAATAATTGTATTCGCTTGAAATATTTCTTAAACTGCGGTTTAAAATTTCATTTTATGCAATCATTTTTCTTCTAAGGAAGCAAAAATAAAATGAAAACTGAATACTCATGCAAAATGCTCTGAATCGTTGTTCAATTTAAAAATTGTTCTGCTCGTCGCCCACATTTCGCTTGCATTTCGCTTCAATAGTTTTTTCTTTAAATAATTGATTAAACTTTGCAGAGAGCGAGCACCATATTTCAAAAGAAGAAAATTTTTTTATTAATAATGATAAAATGATAGTGAGAATTTAGATTTGAAAAGCTTTTTTGCTTTTATTCGCTGCTCTCAAACTAAATCGCTATAAATCTCTTCGTAAACTGAACTTTAATGCATTCAGTCTTTTTGTGAATTGAACGAAGCTTTGTGTCAAAAGTGAACGACACTTTAATATAAATTGCCCTAAAAATTCAGTGAAAAATCATTTATTATCGAGACGTGTGTAAAGGTGCAATGAGAAAAAAGAAACGCGAAATGTTCAGAGTTTTATACTAGAAAAGCTCACACATATAATTCACACGAAAATTGGTTTGTGGGTGGAAGCAAATGAAAGCATTCACTTTCGAGCTCGTTATTCTTCTCCAGTTCGGGCGATTATAAATCTTTTTAAATAACGCTTCATTCGAATCTAAATAAGGAAGATCGGAGCGAAGAAATTAATTTCAAATAAATGAATAAATTGAATTTTAAACATCATCGCAGCGTACGTAATGTTTTGATTATGCAAATTTCTTTGCAAATTTAAGAATGATGTAAAATACATAACATGCAAAACCTTGAAGTGCAACGAAAAGACTTGACTGGAAAAAGTTTTTTTTAAATTCAAGAAATATTATTCGAAGCAATTGCAATTGCTACTTAAACGAGTTTAGAAATCTTTTCTTAATTTATTTATTGCAATTCTTTAAAAAAAGCGCGCGTTTAACCCAAAAAAATGAAAAATTTAAAATCAGAAATTGTGTAGAAAAATTAAAAATTTTCTATTTGCTTGCATGATTCATATATGATGCGAAGAAATGCATTTGTGTCTTCTTAACTTAATCCTCTCAAAATATCGTCAAACAGAGATGTTAAAACAATGTATATAACATCGGTTTTGGCTTTTAGATCCTTACACATGTCTGAGAATTTTCGCCGAAATGAATCTATATAAGAATGCAAGCGAAATATGTGCTTGCATCGTGAGTCGAGCAGATGTATTGTTTGCTCGAATCGAGAGCAAAACGAAAAGTAAACAATGAAGCTTAATTTCGGCTTCCTCGAAGCCGTGTTTCATTGAGAATATAAGCTTTGAAATAAGCATTTAAACGATTGAATGCATAAGAAAACAATCGATTAAAAATTGCCATTTAAATTAATATCTATGAAGCGCAGCAGTGGAAACAATAAAAGAAAAACCAGAGTGAGAAAAAAGCGATCAAGAAGCATCTGCACTTGACAGTAGTTGTTAAATTTTTCGTAAAGAAAAACTTTTTTGTGTGTGATATTTTTGAATTGAAATGTATTTTCAATTCAGTTTCCTTTGTTCCTTAAACTAATTTTTTGTTTCGTTACTTTCATTTTTCTCTTTTATTCTCTCTTTCCTTCTTTCGCACTTGATGCAAAAGAACTGCTGAAAACAATGAGCGCAAAGTAAGAAAGAAAAGCTTGATAAGCAACGAAAAAAATTGTTGTTTTCACCGCACAACACGTATTCTAGGCTCAAGCCAATAAAAATTGGTTTAAAGTGACTCGATAATTGCGATCATTTATTTTCTAGCTTCACAAAGAACATTCGCTTCTTTTTTATTACATTTCTCACTCCTCTTTTCTTATTTTCCCTCAGATTTTTTCTGCCGATCGATCGATGGCAGCGTTTTGCTCAAATTGAAAAGTTGCGCAACGAAAGAAATTCAAATCAGAAGCTTGTTCTCGTTCAGAATCTGGCTACCACTACGTTCTTTTAACTTTCTTTATTTCGTTCTTTCTTTCATCTCTCGCTCTTTCAAAATCACTTTCAAACAGAGATTTTCGTTTAAATCCACTTTCGCTACTTTTACTGCTTACAATGACAAAATTATACGTGTCATATGCCTTTTGAAATCAGTTCACGCTCGTACAGATCGCTTTCAAAGCTCATCTATTTCAACTTCCTACGTTTAAAATGTAAATTTTTCTCCTGTGTCGAAATTTTTTATCTTTCGCCTTTTTCACATGAAAATTTTTCGCCTGAAACTTCGTTTCCAATCTTGAAGTTTGTTCTCTGATTTCTCTCTATATTAATCGCTTTCAAAACTTGGCATCATGCTCATATGAATGAAAAAACTTAGGGCAATATGGGAACAAAATGTTCTTATGTTGAAACACAATGTTCGATTGAAATGTCAATTTAGAAAATTATAGTAGAAATCTTATAAAACTACTCAATAAATTGTTGATGTAATGCAACATTTGAAAATATAGACTCAAAATGTGCTTCAACTTTATCAGACCATAAGCTTATATTTTAGCTATAAATTGTTTCAAAAGTTGAAACATAATATTAGCTGAAAATTTTGCTTTCTGAAATCAATTTAAACATTTTTCCCTCACAAAACCTTTTGGCAGTTATAAAAAAGATTCGATTTTGTGCTTTTCATTTTTATATCTTACTATTGATTCGCTTTTTTAAACAGAGGATGCATTGAAGTGTGCACAAGATTAACTAGAATATCTTTTTTTCTAATCTCTCTTGCTTTCTCTTATCAATCACTGTTGCTTAGCTTGATTCTTCTTCTTCTTTCCGCTGATCCAGCAAATGTCCAGTGATTTTTCTTTTTTGTCTGAAATCTGAACACTTTATGCTTTCCGCTCACATCCCATCATCAACGCAATTATTAATATTAGATGCCGAGTAATGTTTCCATTTTGATGCTATCTTACCACAACGATGGAAAAACACGAGGCTACGCCTTTCATTAGATATTGATTTCTCTCCGTAATTATTAATTTATAATAAACATTGTGCAAGTTTTCGAATATTAAGAGAATTTTAAATTTACATTCAATATCATAGAGACGGAAAACTTTTGCATAGAAATATTGAAAAACCGAAGAAACAAGAGTTGAGCAAAAGCGATTTATTGATTAGAAATGTTTAATAATGAGCTATACACATGAATAATTTTTTGTTCGAGTGTTCTAAAAGCACATTCCCAATCTTATTTGAATCCATAATAAACTTAATGAAATTCAAAATTGGATAAAACAAAAGCGATGTCTGCTCATTGAATTCATAAGCAAAATAATCGCTACGTACGTTGCTCCGCTCAAGTGGTTACCTAAAAGTTTTCATGATGAACAAAATTTTGCGTGATTTTTTCGAAAACGATCGTCGAAAAGCAATTTTTTACTTACGTTGTTAGTGTCAGAAAAAAACGCAAAAAACATTTTTGTGATTAAAATGGGCTTCAATAATGTTTTATGTAATATGTGGCTTTCTACTTTTTTACGTTTAGAGTTTCATACACACGTCATGTTAGTTTTATTTCAATCATTTTCGCTTCTTTGGATCCGTTTTTATGAAAAATAACTAAAAATTCAATTTATAATAACAGTGTTAACGTTTTACAAAAGAAGAAAGAAGTGAAAAACGATTGATTCTGTCGAGTGCATGTTTCATCCCCAGCATCTGTCTCGATCGAGAGAAAAAGCTCAGAATTCTTCGCTTTTCATTTCAAACATTTTTCTCACTTCAGCTGTGTGTTCACTTTCATCTCTTTCTTCACTAAACGAATCAATATAAAGTGTCGAGTAAATGAAACCGTTGTGTCATCTTCAGTTCTCGACGCATCCATTCACTGTGTATTTTTTATACGACATTTAGCTGATATTAATTGCTTTTCCAGCTGCTTGTTCGAAATTTGAATGCTCGCTTTTGATTGTCCATCGCGATAAAAGCAAAAATTTGTTTAAGTTGAACTTTGCGTTTTTTCAAATTTCTATTCGTTTGTTTCGTTCGTTTCAAATATAAAAATAGAGGAAAACATAGATACAAAGCTATTTACAAACAAATTGCCTATTTTGCACCACCAGGAAGACTGAAAGCATTGGTTGAACAGAAACAAAAACTGTTACAACTGAAATTATTTTTATATCTCATTATTATTATTTTATGCACATTTTTTGCCAAATTGAAGTACATTCACTCATTTCTCATCAGACAAAGTGCTCGCTTTCGAGCGTCATTTGCAAACAACTGAATTCAATTATAGTTTCTTTTACATATTCCGCGCTGTTTTTGCAATTTCAATTTTCTCTTCGAAGAAAGAAAGCGATTTGAAAACTTAGATGCGAAAATAGACGCTGTAAAACTAGGACATTTCTTCTTCGCTAATAACGAACGTCAGATGAAAAAATTATTGTTAACATTGTATTACTCGTTTCAAACGAAAGAAGATAACTTTATTCGCGAATTTTGAAAGTGTCAACAATTGAAGAAATCAATTTTAAGACTAAATTCTGGAAAATAAATGTTCTGAATGCAGCGACTTTTCTTTTTTGCATCACTTCTCTTTTCTCGCTTCTCGATCGAATCTGCCCTATATCGAGATCAGATCAAAAGAAGCAATTTTCATCACGAATTTCGCAACTAAATATGAAAAGAAACTGTGTAACAGTTTTTTTTTCTTCTCGTTGACACTTTCAATACATTGCTTTCAATCAGATGCTTAAAGTAATTTTCCTCTTCACTTTTTCTCACAAAGCGTGAAAAATATGAATTTAAACATGGAAGACAAAGTATAGGCGAAAATTGTGTAGAATTCACTTTTCTTCTCTAGCGTTCGCTGCATCTCTCTGTTTTTTGTCCAGAAACCGGCGATTTTTTCTTTCGTTAACCTCAAAAAGCGACGATTGAAAAGATTGCTTAAGTCCGGTGCAATTTACTTCTCCAGCAAATGATCAGCGATTTCTTGCAATTTGTTTTCGTGGAATTGATCACAAGAGAAGAATGTGTGATGGACGCAGAGAATGCAATGCTTTTGTCAATAGGATGAGCCCGAGAGACTTCTGGTTCTAAATCTTTGAATGGCGTTGAAGGATGTAGAGGTCGATGGATGCATATTCGATTTTTCATTCGGCTCGTACTGACCAGAAGTCGAATCTGATGTTGATTTGATTTGCCACGAAAGAATCAATGCGAATATCATTATAATGGTAAACAAAATGCCCAAAAAGAGTATTGAGTTCGATTCCAGGTCGACCAGTGAGCTTTCGGGGGCGATCAGCCAGTACAATGCGTTGCCGATAACGAACACTAAGATGCCGGCCGAATAGATGAGTAAAAATAAAAATTTTTGATGATGTGCACTGCAGTAACCGAATAATGTGAAAAAGATGAAGACACCCGAAAATATGGCGCACTGTTTACCAGTGTAACCGCCCGGAAATACTTCTTTCGGATACGCTATGCCAAATAAAACGACAAATATACCGATCATGACGCCGAACGCATTTGATGCCATCAGGAAGTATTTGATGCACGAGAAGCGTCGTGTTCGTTCAGCCATCACGGCATTTAAAGTGTAGCGATCACTGGTCGCCTGTACGTAACTCGTGTTTACGAAAATTTTCTCTCGCGAAGTTTAACTACACCGAAAACGAGATGCTTATTCTTGCAAAGGTTGTGAAACTTCATCAATGAGCAGTGAATAACGTTTTGTAGCGATGCGAAACGCTTTCTTCGCAAAGCTTTCGTCTGAAAATCGATGATACATTGAAACAGAAGGAGAACCGACCTCTTCTTGGATCTCCTATACACCGCACACAAATCACGTACACAAGAAGTGAGAAGAAAAAGTTTAACAAAGCAGTGAGAATGCAATGAGATAGTGTGTAGAGGGCGATTTATTTTCCCGCGTACAGTTCGCATTTACCGTACGAGCTTCTTTTTCGACTTCGCCTCGAGTCCGATTGAGCTTTACAAATACACTTGATACAATTACTAAATTTGTAATCCAGTTTTTTGCAAACCAACAAGTACTCATTTCATCGATCCTCGTGCTTCGTTCGTCTCACGCGTTATTCTATTTTTAATCTCGAGCGATTAATATTTGTTTAAAGTTGATCGATAGAGAACATAATTATCTAGATTCTCTTTATTTCATTATTTACACATCTAAACGAAAGAAAGCATGATGGGGAAAATGTTAATGATTTATTCAGAAAGAAAACAATTTCTCCAGAAAGAAAATGTGAATGTAAAGCAAAACAAATATTTGTGAAAAATAATTTGTTTTCGAAACGAATTCAGAATTTATAAACAACGAATTTCAGCTTTTGTTCTGCGAAATTTTCATAAGTCAACTTTCATAAAGTTTCATTAAGCTTCTTTCACCCACATTCACATTTACTTCTTAAGGAGAAAACGAAAAACAGAAAGCTGAGTTTAAATGTCAAACAAGAAAAACTAATTTAAATTCTTCGTTCCTGTTCTAAGAGTTCTGAGAACTTATAACTACTAATGGAAGAAATTAATAATTTACAAAGGCAAGAAAAACAGGAGTAACTTACATCATGTTACAGTTATATAAGAGCGTACGTGACTTACATTTAAATTTATTTTCAACTATTCAAGCACAATCGAGTTGAGCCGTTGCGACAACGTTGACCAAATTGTGATAAACAATTAACAAACGAAATGATTTGCAATTAGTTTACGTACAGAGCATAATTTCGTCGCAAACAAATCGAATAATTAGCTAAACTCACAGCGTATTCTTTCGAATGCAGATAAATTTCTGAGATGCGAAGTAACATAAGAACAGAATTGATGAAATCAATAATTTTACGCTTGCTTCGATTATTTATTCATTCGCCTATTTTCAATACATTTGATGCTCAACTTTTGGCGAAAAAACTTGACAAAGACACGAAAATGTGTGATCGCCGACAAATGAAATCAGTAACCTCTTTGAAAACGAGCTGAGCTTTTATATATTGATTTTAAGGGGTCACAAAAGCGTTCACCATTCACCACATTCTCACACAAGGCACATACAGGCAGTGACTATAACCGAAAATTCAGCAGCACTTTAATACACATTATTTCTTTCATTATTTGCAAAGATATTAACTCGATTCTAATGTCCAATTTGTTACTTTTTACCGCGTATTTACGTTTTAAATCCATCACATAAACAAAACAAATTTCTTCTCTTTTCTTTACTCGCTGTTCAAACGCGTTCAGTTCTAAGAAAACGCTTAAGTCGCCGACAATTGTTATATTTTCGTATTAAAAATATCCAAGATCGAAAAACTGAAAGGTAAGCTGCAAATTGCGATATTTCGAACAAGTTTAAGCAATAAATGTATTTTCTCAAATTTAAAATTTGAATAGTTCTTAAAACATTGCTAACAATTGCCAAATTGATTTGAGTGAATTCAATTTTCAAATAACATTTCAACTTTTAAAATATAATCGAAGAAAATACTACGATTTAAGCTATTTGTTCAATGCTAAAATACTTGAACGAAACTTGCTCAAAACACTGAAATTATTTTAAACAAATTTTGTTTGAAATCAAAATTCAAAAAGTAATCTGCTGTAAAACTTTGTATCAATCGACAAATACAAATGCGCAAATATCGATGTCACTACAGTCGCATTATGTTATAAATGTTCTCATCGAAAACAAAAATTTTGCTAATTTCACACACATTGAAAATGCCTATAAAAACAATTTGTGAAGCAACGAGTCTCACCAATTTTTGCAAATATTTTTCAAGAGAATATTTTTAACATATGTAATCATAGAATGAAATTGTAATTTAATAAATTATTTTAAAAATTGCAATTTAAATTTAATTTTGCTTCAAAAAGTAAATGCATCTGCAATTGATCACTTTCAAATTGATATTTTATTACTTTCGAAACAAAAAAAAAGTTAAAATTTTGCTGTAAAGTTTGCTTTTTAATATATTTTTGAGTTAAACACCGTTACTTTGACGTAGTTTTGATAAAAAGAACAATTTATTTATTTTATTATTTTTTAGTAGTACAAACTTGAATTCTATTAGATGATAAGCATTGATTTTTTGATTGCTTCATGCAAATAAGTTAAAGTTTTTTAAAAACATAGTCAATCGAGCGCCTGAATTTTCCAGATAATATAAGAAAACAATTTAATATTCTCGCTGCATTTGTTGACTTTGTTTGCTCAGTTCGACTAGTACGAAACACATGTTATCAACGAGAATATTATGCCATCAAACACTGCAGCCGAGAATGAAATGCAATTTTAATTAAATTATCATTTCAAAGCAATTTTCATTTTTAGCCTTTGTTGACATTTTTCACGATAAAGAGTAAATATTTTCATAAAAGCACTTTCAAACAGCTAAAAGCGATTTTTATTTTTATTGCTAAATGCGACTGAAGCAATACAAGATAAGCTTAGAATTTGAAGCTAAATAACTTTGATATGTTGACAGTTTACTTTGAGCTTGATGTTTAAATTTTTTTGCGTTCATTTGAATGATAAAAAAGTGATTTTCATATTTTCATACTTACAGCAAATGAATTTAAGCAGTCGCTATCGAGGCAAAAAGTATTGACAGTTTGTTTCGTTCGCTTCGATTTATAATGACACAAATTCACTTTACATCGTGGAAAATGTCGCTCGTTCAAGATAGTCATCGGAAAAGATTTTGCGGATTTTTTTCGTTCAGTAAGATTCGCATTAAAAAACCATTTATTTATATTTCGTTTTTTCCGAGAAAAAGATGGTCGTGAAAACGAGAGTAAAAGTATGTCGCGTATTTTGTCCACAAAACGCGCGGAAAATTTTATTTTTTGGTTATTGCGAAAATATTTTTGCAATTTTGAAAATACCAGATAGTCACTGATCATTTCTAGAGATGGGCATATTAATCGAATGTTTCTGCCATTTAAAATCTTTTTACCATTTAAGTATACGGAACCGACTCATTCAGATCCTAGAATATGCTACATAATTCATATTATCCACAAAACTTGCTGACACTACAGGCTGTATGGAAAGAAAGTTGACAAAAATATAAGTTAAACTGTATAAAAAATTATTTAACACAAAATGAAAAGATTACACCAGCAGAAAGATGAACATTCAATCAAAATTTTTGTAATAGACATTTTTTATGTATGTTGATTCAATTTTACAATAAATGGTCATGAAGTGGGCCATTTGCTAGCTTCCGTAGACTTTTGCTGGTTTTTGAGCGAGCGTTATTGTTGCGTTAACCAATGTCTGCATTCTAAGTTGGCGAAAAAGGCTTATAAGGAAACCATTCGAATGGTTCCAAAGCTTTTCTTTCAAAAGTTTGTCATAAAAGATACAAATGAGACATTAAAGGATTCATATTACTTTTGTGCACATAAAGCTCTTGCGAAGTTTTATTCACGTGCGAACTTTATTATTAAGTCTGGGAAAAAATTTTGTTTTTAATGC